>JBBUKS010000104.1:7246240-7257056 GCA_038050645.1 Hedychium gardnerianum | reverse complement strand
ACAGACTGGCGGGGGCGCTGGGGGCGCTGGGGGCGAGCGTTTCGCCTTTTTGCCACAATACATGGGATGAATTTCCTGTCCTCCCTTATGTACTAGTCATTATTCGGATTAGCTAGACTAGTCCCCGTGATTTATCTCCTCCGTGTTGGTCTTGGGACGGATTGGCGGAGGCGCTGGGGCGAGCGTTTCGCCTTTTGCCACAATACATGGGATGAACTGATGACTAGTGCATGAGATGTTGCCACAATGAAGTTTGAAGTTCAAATCCTGACTAGTAGCCAGGTTTCTGCCCTCTCTCATGCATTGATCATTGTTCAGGCTAGCTAGACTAGTCCCCATGATTTATCTCCTCCGTGTTGATTCTGAAATGAATTGAAGGGAGCGCTAGAGGCGAGCGTTTCGCCTTTTGCCATAATATTCTCATAAATACTACCAAGAGTATAACAAAATTAATTATCACATCAAACATTTATATTAAATAAAAATTAATTTCTGATTAAGCCAGTGAAAATATTTTCTTTAGACTTATTTCAGTTTTCTAATTTACTTTTTTCCAATAATATAGAACTCGTAAGAGGTCATAATTGAGTTAGTTACTACGTGATAAATTTGAAGAATTAAGCGAGAATCAATTCCCGATAAAGTCAACGAAAATATCCTCATACGTGATGACTTACTTCAGTTTCCTGATTTACTCCCTTCTAATAGTATGGGACAAACGTGGGAGGCCATTAGGATGACGAATTTCACCTTTTGCAGAATATTCTCATAAATATTGATCCCATGAGTTGGTGCAGTTGGTTTATACAAGAGTGTTACTACCGATAGGCCTAGGGTCGATTTCCAGCAGATACAAAATGCCCCGCTGGTTGCCTCAACTCCTCCTTGCATACGTTGTTATTACTAGGCGAAGACCCCCGTGATTTATCTCCCTTCCAGACAGTCAAGGACCATCCTAGAGGGGCCGCCAAGATGAGGGTTTCACCTTTGCTGTCAATATTCTCATAAATACTGTCCTCGGGCATGATCGAGTTGGTTATCATGTGGAAGATTTGTTAAATTCAAGCAAGGATTGAATCCTGACAAAAGTCGTGAATACCTCTCACATGGTTGTCCACTTAGATTTTCTGATTTACTCCTTCCCAATAGTGTGGAGCAGTCATGGCGGGGTCGTCAGGGTGACAAATTTCACTTTTTTTTGCCAAATATTTCCATAAAAACTCCTCGTGCAAAAGGCCAGTGCACTAGGACAAATATCCCCTGTAATTTACCCTCTTCCGGAGAGTGTGAGGTCGCCTTAGATGGGTCGCTAAGGTGACGGTTTTACTTTTGCTCCAATATTCCCATAAATACGGCCCCCACGAATTGACGCAGTTGGTATCTATATAGGTGGTTGCTCCAATAGGTCTTGGGATCAATTTCCAACGGGTGCAAAATGTCTCATTCGATGTTTGACCTCTCTCATGCAAATGGTCACTATGTTAGGGTAAATACCCCCATGATTTATCCCATCCAGAGAATGTGGGGTCGCCCTAGAGGAGTTACTAAGGTGATGATTTCACCTTTTGCTCCAATATTCCCATAAATATGCCCTCACGGGTTGGCACAATTGGTGCCTACATGGGTAGTTACTACAATAAATCTTTGGGGTCTATTCCCAACGGATACAAAATGTAGGTGTCTGACCTCCCCATGTAAAGACTCTCTGCGCTAGGGCAAATAACTCCCGTGATTTATCTCTTCCAGAGAGTGTGAGGTCGCCCAAGAGGGGCCGCAAAGTGACGACTTCAACTTTTGCTTCAATATTCCCATAAATACAGTCAAGCATTTAAGGATCGAATTCAAGCTTTGACAAGTTAATCGATAAATTTTTCTTAATGAGTGATTGACCTAAGAATGTTGGGCTGATGGATTGCCCATTGCGAGCGCTTCCCAATTTACTTTCGTGACCGATGGAAAACTTTCGTAGAACCGGACTGGTCACCCCAGAATTGGTTGACATAAGTTGAATACCTAGTACCGATTAAAAATAATATTCTCATAAATACAACCCCCACAGATTGACACAGTTGGTACCTACATGGATGGTTGTCCAATAGGTGTTGGGGTTAATTACCAGAGGGTACAAAATGTCTAACTGGGTGTCTGACCTCCCCATGCAAAAGGTCGCTATGCTAGGAAAAATGTCTCTCGTGATTTACCCCTTTCAGAGAGTGTGGGGTCACCCTAAAGGGGTCGTTAAGGTAACGACTTCACCTTTTGCTCCAATGTTCTCATAAATACATCCCCACAGGTTGGCTCAATTGGTACCTACATGGATGGTTGCTCCAATAGATTTTGGGATCAATCCCAACAGGTGTAAAATGTCTCGCTAGGTGCCTGACCTCTCCATACAAAGGGTCACTGTGCAAGAAAAAATGCCCCCCGTGATTTTGTTAGGACCAAAAGAATTCACATATCTCCACAATAATATGATATTGTCCACTTTGGACTTAAGCTCTCATGAATTTATTTTTGGACTCTACCCAAAAGGTCTCATATCAATAGAGATATCTTCTTCTTATAAGTCAATGATCTTTTTCATGTATTATCAATGTGAAATTATAATTATATCCCAATAATTCTCCCCTCAAATGAAGGACCACAATTATTATCATGGTTCGAGCCTTCCCTCAAGGTCACTCCTTTAAAACTTCTCACCACCTAGAGTTCACTCCCGTAGAATTTTTGCCAAACATCCGGTCATCCTTGATTTGCTTGGACTTTCACTACCTAAAGTTCTCTCCTCTAGGATTTTCATCAAACATCCGGTTACTCTTGACCTACTTAAACTTTTTGCTTAAAGTTCACTCCTCTGAGAACCCCTACCTTCTTCGTTCTAGGTCACTACATGGACATGACTCTAATACCAATTGTTAGGATCAAAAGAATTCATATATCTCCATAATAGTATAAATATATCCACTTTGGGCCTAAGCGCTCATGGATTTATTTTTAGGCTCTACCCAAAATGTTTCATACTAATAGAGATATATTCATCTTATAAGTTCATGATTTTTTTCATGTATTACCAATGTGGGACTTTGATTGTATCCCAATAGATTTACCCCCTTCCAGAGAGTGTGGGTCGTCCTAGAGGGGGCGCCAAGGTGACGGCTTCACCTTTTGCTCCAATATTCCCATAAATACAAAGTGTGGGGCTGCCCTAGAGTGGTCACCAAGGTGATGACCTCACCTTTTGCTCCAATATTCCCATAAATACATAGGTCTTTGGGTCAATTCTCAACGGGTGTAAAATATCTCACTGAGTGCTGACCTCCCCCATGAAAAGGACTATTGTGCTAGGAAAAATGTCCCCCGTGATTTACCCCTTCTAGAGAGTATAAGGCTGTCCTGGAGGAGTCACTAAGGTGATGACTTTACCTTTTGCGCTAATATTCCCATAAATATTGCCCCACGGGTTGGCGCAGTTGGTACCTACATGGGTGATTGCTCCTATAAATCTTAGGATTAATTCCTAGAGGGTGCAAAATATCTCGTTGGATGCTTGACCTCCCGCATGCAAAGGATTGTTGTGCTAGGGCAAATGTCTCCCGTGATTTATCCCCTTTTAGAGAGTGTAGGGTAGTCCTGGAGGGGCCACTAAGTTGACGACTTCATCTTTTGCTCCAATATTTCCATAATTACTTCTGTGGGGCCGAACCGGTCACCCCAGGATTAATCTACATAAGTTGGATACCTGGTGTCAACTAAAAAAAATATTCCCAAAAATACACCCCCTCGGGTTGGCGTGGTTGGTCCCTCCATGGGTAGTGCTCCAATAGGTCTTGGGATAAATTCTCAACATGTGCAAAATATCTCGCTGGGTGTCTAACCTCCTCATGCAAAAGGTTGTTGCGCTAGGACAAATGTCTCCCATGATTTACCCCTTTCCAGAGAGTGTAGGGACGCCCTAGATGGGTCGTTATTGTGACGACTTCACTTTTTGCTCCAATATTCTCATAAATATGATCAAATCTCAACTGCGGAGCATTACAGGGATTTTCCTCCAATGGGATGACAATCCTAAGAACATTGGCCACTCGGATAGGCCTCCACAAGCGCTTCCGGATTTACGCTGGTGGTTGGTGGAAAATTTTCGTGGGGCCAGACTAATCATATCTAGATTAGTTAGTTCAAAGAGTTGGATACTTGAATTATCAAAAAAAAATATTTCCATAAATACAGGGATCTAAGAGTCAATGGTGCAGCGGTTAGGCGCTCAAGTGGTTAACCATACATCTAAGGGTCGAATCTCAACTGCAATGCACTACAGGTATTTTTCTCCGGTGGATGATAATCCTAAGAACGTTGGCCGCTTTGATGGGCCTCCGCGAACGCTTCCTAATTTACCCTAGTGGCCGATGGGAAACTTTCGTGGGCTAGGCTGGTCACCTCAAGGATTAGTCGGTTCGAAGAGCTGGATACCTGAATTACCAAAAAAAATATTCACATAAATACAATCCCAGCATCGGCGAATTAACGGATAAATTTTCCTTAATGGGCAGTTGACCTAAGAATGCTAGGTTGATGGGCTGCCCACTGCGAGCGCTTTTCTATTTACCCTAGTGGCCAGTGAAAATTTTTTGTAGGGTCGGGCCGGTCATCCAAAATTAGTCAGCTTAAGCTGGATATCTGGTGTCAACTAAAAAAAAATTCCCATAAATATGGACGGCCCATCAGCGCAACGTTCTTAGGTCAACCATCTATTAAGAAAAATTCATTCGTTAATTCGCCGAGACTGGGACTCGATCCTTAGATGCTTGGAAAACTGAGAAGACGTCCTACTGCTACACTATTTCCCCAAGGACTGGTGGGATGACAAATCTAGAATGTTGGGTTGTTAGGTTGCCTATTGGGAGCACTTCCAAATTTATCCTAATAGTCAATGAAACTTTTGTGGGACCAGACCGGTCATCCCCAGGATTAATCGGTCTGATGGGCTAGATACTTGGTGCTAGCTAAATTAAATATTCCCATAAATATTACCCCGGACTATGGTGAAGCGACAAGGCGTCCATGTAGTCTCCCAAGCATCCACGGTTCAATTCCAAGCTACAACGCGCTACAGGGCACTTATCATAGGATGACAAACCTGGGATGTTGGGCTACTAGGTCGCCCGTTGCGAGTACTTCCAAATTCACCCTGACGACTGATGAAAAACTTCTATGGGATCAAGCCGGTCATTCCTAAATTAATCGACCTAAAGGACTAGATATTTGGAGCTAGCTTAAAAAAATCTCATAAATATGGCCCCGGGCATGGTGTGGTGGCAAGAGACTTGGCATTTCCCCCAAAAATAAGGGTTCGATTCTCACGCAAGGCGCACTTGAGGCGATCGAATTTCTAGTGATGCATGGATGTCATGTCAGGAATTGTCGTGCTTTCTGAATTTATTTAGTAGGTGAAATGTGAGATCGGATTATTTATCCAAGATTAATCGGATTGTAAAATCTGAATTATATAATTTCTTAATGTGTCATCGTTGCGAGTGTTTTTCAAATTGCATTTGGGAGTTGGCATTGGAATCAGGAGCTAGAGCATTAAAACTCTTCAAATGGAGGGTCTTGTGAGGGAGTTGTGTCGGATTCATTGATTCTGCTAGTGTTCTCAGTGCATATGCAACTCTGGTATTTCTTAGCATGCAATGTGAATGCACACTTCTGGTTGAAGGGATTAGGAAGCCATAGCGCTATGTAGATATTCTATTTGAGGTACTCATATTTCTTCTGGTCCCTCGATTGGCAAGGAATGAGCCTTCTTTCTTGGTCCCTCGGTCGAGTCGACTTATCTCTCTTGACCTCTCGACTCGGATCGAACCTTCTCTCTGGCCCCTTGACCAAGATCGAGTTATCTCTCCTGACCGAGAGGGAGGATCGAGTTTTCTCTCCTAATCCCATGGTCGGGATCCAGCTATCTTTCTTGGCCTCTCAATCGGGATCGAATTATATCTCCCGAACACCCTACCGGGATCAAGTCATCTTTCCTGGCCTTAGCCAGGAACGGATTTTCTCTCCTAGCCTCCCGGTCAAAATCGAGTTTTTTCTCCTACCTTCAAACCAGGATCGAGCATTCTCTCCCGACCCCTCAGCTAGGATTGAGTCATCTCTCTTGGCGTCTTGGCCTCTCGGATAGGATCGAGTTTTCTCTCTCGAACTCCTGATCGGGATCTAGCCTTCTCTCTCGACCCCTCGATCGAAATTGAGTCATTTCTCCTGGTCTCGAGTTTTCTCTCTCAACCACTCGGTCGAGATTGAGTCTTCTCTCATAGTCTCGCAGCCATGATCGAACCATTTCTCCTGGCCTCTTGATTAGGATTGAGTTTTCTCTCCCAGCCTCCTGGCCAAGATCGAGTCATCTCTCCTAGTGTCCTAACCGAGATTGAGTCATCTCTCCTGGTCTCTCTATTAAGATTGACTTTTCTATCATGTCCTCCCAGTCAGGATCGAGCAGTCTCTCCCGGCCCCTCGGCTAGGATCGAATCATCTCTCTTGGCCTCTTAGCCAGGATCGAGTTTTCTCTCCTGGCCATTCGGCTGGAGTCGAGTTTTCTCTCTTGACCTCTCGGTCAAGATCGAGTCTTCTCTCCTGACCTCTCAATTAGGATCGAGATTTCTCTCCTCGCCTCTTGGCTAGGATCGAGCCTTCTCTCTCGACCTCTTGGTCGGAATCGAGTCATGGCCTCTCTCAGTTAAGATCGAGTTTTTTCTCCTAGCCTCCCAAGCAGGATCGAGTCTTCTTTCTCGACCTCTCCATTGGGATTGAGTTATCTCTCCTAGACTCTCGGCCAAGATGGGGTTTTCTCTCCCGACCTCTAGGCCAGGATCGAGTTTTCTCCCCTAGCCTCCCGACCAAGAACGAGCCTTCTCTCTTGCCTCCCGGTCGGGATCAAGTCATCTCTCTTTCTCTCTAGCCAGGATTGGGTTTTCTCTCCCAGCCTCTCGGTCGGGATCGAGTCATGGCCTCTCGGCCAGGATCAAGTTTTTTCTCTTGGCCTCTCGGCCTCCTGATCAAGATTGAACCATCACTCCTAGCCTCTCGGCTAGAATGAAGTTTTCTCTCCCAGCCCCTCGACCGGAATTAAGTTATCTCTCTTATTCTCTCGGTTAGGATTGACTTTGCTCTTCTGACTTTCTGAGACAAGGGATCGAGCCTTCTCTCCTGGCCCCTAGTTACGGATTGAGTTATTATACTCTCCCCATCTTTGATAGTCTTCCGAAATGAGGGAGTGAGATGGTCTTCTATATTATACTCTTCCTGGCTTTGCTGGTCTTCCGAGCCAAGCGACTGAGATGGTCTTCTATATTATACTCTCTCTAACTTTGTTGATCTTCCAAGTCGAGGGACCGAGATGGTATTTCATATTATACTCTCCCAGACTTTGCTTGTCTTTTGAGTTAAGGGATCAAGATATTCTTCTATATTATGCTCCCCGAGATTTACTCGCTTTCCTAGCCAAAGGATCGAGTTTGGTCTTCTTACATTTTCTCCAGTCCCATAGTCTTCTCTATTACCTTCTTCCTTCAAGGGATCGAGGTGGTCTTCTGTTATTCTCTCCTCGCCTCCATGGGTATTCGAGAGTTACGGGATCAAGCTTCTTTCCCCCCTTAGTGGCAGCTGACTCTCCCTCATTTAGAGGTCAACTCAATTATTCTCTCTCAATGCCTTTGTGTTGGCTTAGGATCGAATTTATCTCAGTGACACTCTCTTGATAGTAGCGGGCTGCCTCGCAGTTTAGGTATCGAGTTTGGTATTCTTATATTGCTCTTCTCGACCTCGCAGGTCATTTGGATTGTGGATCAAGCTCGATCTTTTTATATATTTATTTATTCATTATGATAACATTCCCGGTCGAGAATATCCATGTTCTGCTTATTCATTATGGAAACATCCCCGAATAGGAACATCTTCGCTCTACTTATTCATATGGGAACATCTCCAATCGAAAACATCCCTGCTCTGTTTATTCATTATGGGAGCATCCCCGATCGGAAACATCCCTGATCGGGAACATCCTTGCTCTACTTACCCCACTCTGTTTATTCATTATGGAAACATCCTTCACCCGGAATATTCTCACTTTGTTTATTCATTATGGGAACATCCCAACCCGAAATATCCTCTCTCCGCTTATTCATTATGGGAATATTCTCGACCGAGAACATCCCCTCTCTGCTCCTCTGTTCTTATTTTCTCTCCACGATGTCAACGGGATTAAGCTTCTCTCCTTGGTCGTTGTGGGCTCTCTGATTTGGCCTCCCGAGCCACTCCCAAGTGTTCAATAGCTCTAATCCGCATCCAGCTCAACGACCCAACTCCTCAACTGGACCTCCTAAGTCACTCTTATATAAAGCAATCCAGGTGTCCAACACTTCTTAACTTTGTTCGACTCTACTTTTTAGTCCGGCGTGGGGGGGGGGGGACTAATGATATCAAAGGGACAAAATTCCCTTCCAGCCCAACAAATTTGGTCTACATGATGCAAATCCAGCCTAGTATTAGGGCAACATTCACACACTACCAACAACATGTAGACTCGAGACCCGATAGCCCATTAAGATTTGGGAATATGTCTCTATAAATATGATAACTAAAGATGGTCATGGTATCAAATCCTAACTCTTTCTTCTTCTACTATTTCCACTTTTTCAAGATCCACGCTTGACTTAGGCATTAGAGGATCCTCGCCGGGATGACTCCCAATGAGCCCTCTGACGTGTATTGATATACACAAATTTGACCACGAGGGAAGGCTTGGGTCGTTCAACAGGCGACAAATTCACCAGTCGTAACAATTATAAATCCTCGAACTAATTGAATACTAGCTATTTTGAATAAACTCTCAAATACTTGAATTGATCTGACAAAAAAAATCTAAATTTTTCCTATTGATGCCCTTTCGATTTCACCCTTTATCCATCATCCAAATAACTCTCTTTCATTCATTCTTTTACCCTCATTTCTCATTCTTTAAACTTACATTCCCTCTAATTTTTTCATTGATTCTTTTATGCATCGAAAATCAGTTGCCAAAGTAAGGTGGAGGATGAGGTAGATGCTGAGGAAGGCGCGAGACTCTTTCGATGCTTAAATGCAGTGGATAAAATTAATAATAAGAATCTGCGTGACCTGGATGAGGAATATACCTTTGGTATTCATAGGTGAAAAGGGTGAGCTCTAAGGAAAGAGCTGAACTGAGCTCTAATGTCCTGTTAACTTGGAGACGAGAGAAAGAATGGATGGTATAGAAATCGAGATCCTTTCTTCTATTTACTCATTGTAAAATAACAGATGGATGGATCAAAAATTCCATCCATGAATCATTTTTTATGCATTTATTTGTCAATCTAAAATTCCATCCAGGAATAAAACTCCACCATTTATATACATCTATTGTCACTTTGCCTTATCTCCCTAGTAACTTCCATTCAAGTAATCATACAACGCTTTCGTCACACTAAAGTCATTATATCGAGTCTTTCATGGGCAAGAACACAATGAAGCATTTTGAATTTTACCAGTATTATTGCTAATTAAAGAAGATAGAATCAAAGCAAATGCCATTGAACTTAGGCAGGCACCATCTCTATCCAAACTAGGACGGATGCAGTAATCTGAAGTCCCGAATGAACCTAAAGTTGAGCTATCAAGCTGTAAAGGGAAAATCGAGTAACTTGAGTCTCTGCCACACCCACAGGTGAACTATTTAAGTCACAAAGGGAAGATCAAGTGATAGTCGTAGCCTTTATCAGACCTACGGATGACCTATCAAGCTACGTGGAGTAGCGATCTTTGGTCCTTATGAAACTCCAAGTCGTGGAAGTCCTTAGTTCTTATGACCTAGAAGAAAGCACTTCTTGTATAATGAGCAGAAAATATATTCTAAGATGCAAACATCAATCTAACAAACACGAGTTAAGAAACTGCAAGAATGGCTTTGAGTTAAAGTAGGCCAAACCATAGAATTTCTATTCTTGACTTATACCCCTATGAGTTGTTAAACTATAGAATACTTGACTGAAGCAAAAGGCAGTCAGGCTTTTAGTGCCTCGAGAAGTTCCTTGCTTTTATCAAATTCAACTATCCTTGTTCTGAAGAATTCTAAGACAAAGTCAAGGGCTAAGTCCAGTTGGATGGTTTTGTGCTTATAGAGGCCATAACCAAGATTTATGGGATGCTTCGTGGTTCATCAGCTCCATACAAA
The DNA here is from genome assembly GCA_038050645.1 of Hedychium gardnerianum. Classification (NCBI taxonomy): domain Eukaryota; kingdom Viridiplantae; phylum Streptophyta; class Magnoliopsida; order Zingiberales; family Zingiberaceae; genus Hedychium; species Hedychium gardnerianum. The sequence continues at coordinate 7,246,813 of JBBUKS010000104.1, read as the reverse complement.
ACTTTCATTGTTGAAGCTGGGTATAGTGCAATCACCGGATAAATCTCTCTTTTCCAATTTATTTATTGATAACAATAAATTTAACTTGCAGTTGTTTTTCCAGTTTTGCAACTAGGGGTTATCTATCTGAATTGAAGATCACTTCTCATAGTTGGACAATCTCTCCAGCAGAGTTGGGCACCATTGGGTTGGTACAATAGATGCACTAGTGATCAACACATTAGAGTGCTTTTTACCATCTAAATAAAAAGGACTTGTAATAAAAATATATCCAACAACCAGTCACAACGGCAAGGAAACACTCCAACCTTTGGTAACAATGTGCAAGACTGAATAGCTCTTTGAATCCGAAATGTAGTCTAGCATCAAGATTTCAGTTTAGCTAAAAGCATATGTGAGTTTAAATACTCATTTAGCTTAAAAGATACCTGAGATTACAAGAAAATTTTCATAACCAATGAAAAGCCTACAGTGCAACAGGAAGGAGTAGATTTGAAAGCCAACAAGCTCAACGATTTGCCTTGGCAACACGCTCAATTTCATCCTTCTTCTTGATCGCATAGCTGTTAAATG
>JBBUKS010000104.1:7180082-7194558 GCA_038050645.1 Hedychium gardnerianum | reverse complement strand
TGGGGGAATGATTCTAGGATTTTGGTTTCACTATGATGCTAGTTAATGTCCCTAGTACATGTTCACTTCCTTACCCTCCATGTTTATGATCTTGAGGGATCCTAACCAAATGACTAGTATAGACCCATGAATGTTACACCGGAGTATTTATACCATTGTTCATTCAATGTTATTAAGTAGAAGAGGTAATGTAGAAAGTCTAGCTAAAGGATTATCATCTGTCACTAAGGGCTCCCCGATCATATAGTCTAGATTACACAAGTCACTTCCTAACATTAAATTGATGTAAACCTATTAAACACTAATTAGTTAATCCCTTGCGGAGAATTGGTCCTTATTTCAAGGCGATGACTCTAGAAAGTCCAATTAAAGGATTACCCTTTGTCACCAAGGGCTCCTCGTCATATAATCTAAATTCTCTCCTCTACATGGTGACTAATCCTTAACATTCATATGCATATACTTCACACACATTAAATCAAACACATACTAAGCACTACACACATAGAACAAGTCATAAACATATCATAGAACAATGAAATGGACAAATCCATAGTTCATACATCAATTTCACATCACAATTACTTCCTACCTCCAAAATTAGAAGGACTACTCCATAGCAATGAAGAAATAACCAAAAGTCATGAAGAATAACATTCTACAACTTAATATAAAGAGAAAAGAGAAGATAATGCTTATTAATGCAATGCTAATGTCTTTGGGAGAGTCTCCTTGCTCCGAAGGTGGATGGATCATCTTGATGGGTGAAGATAGATTCTCTAGGATTTCCCCAAGAAGGGAAAAACCCTCTCCAAGGAAGGGGGCAAAGCCCCCTAGTCAAAGATGAGCCAAGCAAGGGTTTGTTGATCCTATTATATCTCCCCCAAACTGTCTATATCTGCCAAATTTGTTAGGTTCCACCAAAATCAAATTTTCACCCATTAGACCTCATTTTCTCGGGTTGGACTCTGAACCAAACTTGTAGATCTTGAAATTATCTTTTATTTGATAGGTCATGGGCCCTGTAACTCCAACCAAGTGGAAATATATGAATATTCAAAATTTGGCATGCAGTCTGAACCAAGGCTGACATGGGGTCGTGCCCACCACCACGACCTTGCCATAGAGAGCACTATTTTCTCTAAAAAAAATTGAATTTTCACCCCTTATATCAGGTTTTCTCTAGTTCGACTCTAAAGAAAAGTTGTAGATCTTGAAATTATCTTCAATTTGATAGGTCAAACTCCATAAAAATTTAATCGAGCCAAAAGTTATAACTATTTTAAGATTGATCTGCAGTGTGAATCGAAGGCTGACACAGGGTCGTGGCCGCCACCATGGCCTGGCCATGGTGAGTTCTATTTTAGGATGAAAATCAATCATGATCATGCCAAATTAATATGGCCAGGTCATAAGGGCTTTTGGGCTATGGCACGACCACTCCGGGAGAGCCATGACCTTGGGCACGGCCCGTGTCGGCTAGTACGGGTTACCCATGGTGCGCCCTATAGAGGTCTGAGAGTTGGGAATGGTCCGTGTCGGCTAGCACGGGCTACCCATGGCGTGCCCTGAAGGGGTCTGAGAGTTTGGCATGGGCTGCCCATGGCGTGCATTGTGAACTCCTGGAAATGGGGTACGACCTCTCCAAATTAGCCACGGCCGTGGCCATGGCTGTGGCAACTGAGAAGTATTTGGGAGTTGGCGTTTGAACTCCGTTTTATCTGTGAATTCGTGTCCTATCAATGAAAACAAGCAAAGAGCAGCTCTTTGAACTAAAATAGTAAAAGTAATGAAATAAAGTAGAAATAGGGTATATGAATGCAAATTATGCTCATGAAATGCTACAAAATATATGCTAAACGATACTTAAAAATATGCATAATCTATACTCATCACACCCCCAGACCTAAACCTTTGCTTGTCCTCAAGCAAACATCAATACCAAGAGTACATGTGAAATTTTTTTTCCCAACTGTAATAAGTTCATCTAATACTATTGAGTAGTATTATCATTAAGCGAAGGCATTCAATTAGGTTCATCAAGCCTAACAAGAAAGTTTAACTACACAGTGCATTGTTTGCACCTTAAGTTTTCAATTTCTGACCTAAGTCAAGTCATCATTCCATTATGTTCCCAAGTTTTCCTACATTAGGAACTTACCTGCCATATGCAAGGTTTGTTCCCTCTTCCCAACATAAAGTCTCAAAGGAGTACTCGACATCAAGAGAAACTTAATAGTTATTTCCCCAATAACCTAACTCAGTCTCAAAGGGTAACCTATTAGTTTCCACTCACGACCACTATTTTTTATGATCTCTTATTCTTTTATTATTCTTTTTTTTCGCTAAGTGCTTACAATGTGCAACTCTTGAATAAAGAACCCTTTTTTTTTCTCTAAGTGCTTGCAATGTGCAACACTTAAACAAAGAACCATTTTCATCTTCATTTTTTTTTAATATTGAGATCAAATTTTTCCAAATGAGTTGACATGAACCGAAGTTATCTAATAATTGAAATGTTGGGAGAGGGTCACCTATCCCAAATGAGTTGACTAGTCCGATAGTATAAATCATGACTACGTCGTTGTAAATCAACTTTCGGGAACAAATGATAATTGTAAGTGAAACGAAGAAACTAACAAGTAGGCACATGGTGAAACATCATTGACTCAACAATGCTTATACATAATCTTACTACAAGATAGGAGAACATGAATTACTACAAGTAAAGTAGCATATCAACATGGTATAACACATCAAAGTCTGCTTAAAGAACAGGCTATGCATGAATGCTTCAAAACAAATTGCAAATGACAATGCATGAACCATGATAAGAAAAAGCAAATGAATGTGATGCATTTACTTGAGTCTTGGCAGTTGAAGGAGATTTAAAAATAAAATTGACGCAATAATAGGGACAATTAAAGAATGAATCCTCCCTGACAGTCGTAGAAGATTCAACATTAACATCCACGTCGAAGGTGGAATGATCCCAGGTGAGATGAGCCCCTTTTTCATGTGGTCAGAACAATCCTCGATTGCTCCCTCTAATATCATCGCCTCCTAGAAAACTCTCTCTGGTGGTCGTAGGCGACTGAGAAATAATACCCATGCTGGGAGAGGAAAAATCTGGGTAGACGTGAGAATAACTCCCTCCAACATCGTCTCCTAGGATGTTCGCTCTGGCGATTGGGAGCGACTCAGCTGGAGCATCCATTCTAGGAACTCGATTATTACAAGAGGTATTGGGACATCGTTTAGCATCAATGGAGACTTCGGCAACAGTGGGAGTGTCCATCCTTGGGGCCTCCAACTATCCACCACTTCCCACTCTAAGGGTTATGCATCTATAGAAAATGATGTCGGAGGTATTGCTTCTTCGACAACATCATCTATAAAGAAATCACATATAGGAGCAGCTGCCAACATACTAATATCATCGTCCATATCTGATATGATAGCTACTTCACCAAAAGTTTCACATGCAATACCATCCACAAAATTATTGGCATCTATATCTACCCCATCTATAATCTTATCAGCAATTAAGCATGCATCATCAACAATATCATCAGGAGTTTCCTTCGAGGAAAAATGACTGAATTCTTGAGCTTGTTGCTGTTATCCCATTTCTAGTACAAGTTGTTGAGTTTCTTCTATTCCCCTCTGCAAAGTTTTTCTAATCTTTGATATGATGCTTCTGTTTCACTGGAGTAAGAGTATTTTCACTAACGTCATGAGACATGCCCCAGGAAGTTGGCTCAACTTGTAGGAACAATTGTAATCCGATAGCCATCGAAGCATCCGAAAATCCCAATGGACTCTGATATACAGGAAAAGATTGCTTAATACGTCGCTTGCTGCGATACCCAAAACTATGACGATCCTTCAAATTTGAGTTGCAGTACTGAGGATGGTTGGGAATATATTACTGTATTTTTCCATTCTCAAACCTCGAATGATCCATCCAATCATAATAAGATGTATTTGAAAATGTTTTGTGCAAAACTTATTGCTGAGGTTGAAAGTACCCATACTACTCTGGAATTTGCTAGGGTTGGCGATACTGAGTTTGATAATTCCCCCAATCATGACTATAAGTGCTAGGAGTTGGATCATATATGACTTGTTGTCGAGGCTATGAATATTGGGGTTCCATTGGCACACTATTAGCTCGTCGAAAGATGTGGCATAAACAAGACGGATGAGATGAGCTATCGCAACTTCTACAGGCATACTACACTTGCTCAATACTAGAATTAAAATTTTCATTGAAGCCTCCAAATTATCGAGAATTCAGATCCATGGATGCTAAGAAAAAAGTTTCCTTGTCTCACCTGAAAAAGAAGGACGTGTCCTGAAAATAAAATTAATGCAAAAACTAAAAAAGAAAGAAGTCTAGTTTAATCAATTCGTAGTTCAACTAATACTAACCAAAACCAGTCCCCCACAATGGTGCCAAAAACTTGATGTGGTGCAAACCGCAAGTGCACGGTGTGTCATCAAGTAATAAAATATCGATGCTTAGGGACTTATATCTAAATACTAGTTTACTAAGTGAATGTGATTGTCTAGACTGATCGAGAGGGTTGAGTTGGTGTCATGAACAAGAGCTTATGAGAAAGCTGAGCACTAGAGAGAGTTGAGAGAGTGTATGAGCAAGATCACCGAGAGAAGTTGTCTTAGGGGAAATAATTCTGGGATTTTGGTTTCACTATAATGCTAGTTAATATCCCTAGTACATGTTCACCTCCTAACCCTCCATGTTTATGATCTTGTAGGGATCCTAATCAAATTACCACTATAGCCCCATGAATGTTACACTGGAGTGTTTACACTATTGTTCATTCAATGCTATTAAGTAGAATAGATAACATAGAAAGTACGGTTAAAGGATTACCTCTTTCACTAAGGGCTCCCCGGTCATACAATCTAGATTACACAAGTTACTTCCTAACATTAAATTGATGTAAATCTATTAAATACTAATTAGTTAATCCCTTGTAGAGAATTAGTCCTCATTTAAAGGCGATGACTCTATAAAGTCTGATTAAAGGATTATCCTCTATCACTAAGGGCTCCCTAGTCATACAATCTAAAGTCTCTCCTCTACATAGTGACTAATCCTTCACATCCATATGCATACACTTCACACACACATTAAATTAAACACATAATAGGCACTACACATATGGAACAAGTCATAAACATATCATAGAATAATAAAATGAACAAATTTATAGTTCATACATCAATTTCACATCATAATTACTTCCTATATCCTAGAATTCGGAGGACTACTCCATAGCAATGAAGAAACAACCAAAATATATGAAGAATAACATTCTACAACTCAATACATAGAGAAGAGAGAAGAGAATGCTTATCAATGCGATGTCGATGTCTTTGAGAGAGTCTCCTTGCTCCGGAGGTAGATGAATCATTTTAATGGGTGATGATGGATGCTCTATGATTTCCCCTAGAAGGGGAAAACCCTCTTCCTAGGAAGAGGGAGGAGCCCCCTTGTCCAAGATGAGTCAAGCAAGTGTTTGCTTGAAACTTTCCAGATCTGCCCTATTTACTAAGCTCCGCCAAAATAGGTTTTTCACTTAGACTAATTTATCTCGAGTTGATATCTGAATCAAACTTCTAGATCTTGGAATTATCTTCAATTTGATAGGTCTTTGGACCCGTAACTCTAACCAAGCCAAAAGTTATGGTGGTTCAAACTTTGGTCTGCAGTATGGACGGAGGACACGACACGACCATGCCTGGGAGGCATGTCCATGCCTTTTGGCACAACTAGACTGTGTTTTATGTTATTACACTCTGAATAAAAGTTATAGATCTTGAAGTTATCTACATTTTGGTGGCTGGAATGGCCTGTGTCTCCAATTGTACGAAAAGTGATGGCCATTTTACTTTTGGTCTACAATCAGCCCAAAATTCGACACAACCTATACATGACGCGACACAACCATGCCTCTTTGGCATGGCCGTGCCGTGAGGTGTTCTTCCTTTAGCTCCGAAAAAAGGCACAACTATACCTTGAGGCATGGTTGGGCCATGAAAGCTTCTAGAATCTCTAAAATCTTGCTTGGGAGGCATGACCATGCCGTGATTGATGTTGGAGAAGCCACTGACTGAGCACGACTGTGCTTGGGAGACACAACCATGTTGTGATTGATGTTGGAGAAGGCACGACTGTGCTTCTGAGGCACGACCGTGCTTGGTTAAATCCATTCCAAGCTTGCTCCAATGTTTATATTGCTCCATTTTTGCTCTAAATTATGTCCTGTCAATCAAAACAAGCAAAAAGTAGTTTCTTCGAACCAAAAGAGTGAAAGTAACGAAAGCACATAAAAATAGGGTGTGCAAATACAAATCATGCTCATGAAATGCAACAAGATATATGCTAAATAATGCTTAAAAACATGCATAATCTACACACATCAGAGCGCCTACTATCCAACATCCATTGGTCCAAGTTTTTATGTTCCACACATAAAATACTTGATTTGGATCCAACTTATAGGGATTTTCAGATAGGTTGATTGATTTCAACTACATATTTTCCATCTCACCCATTCTAGATTATCAAACATGTTATCTTATAGTTGTTGTGAGATGGTTAATAATTTGTTTGAATTTTGAAAAGGGTTGTTTGATTTTGTGTTAGATTCAAACTTAGCTTTGGGTCATACAAGATGGTGTTTTTAGCATAAGCTTCTATGTTATGGTGAATCACAATGAATACAATTAAAGTAACCATGTGCCTAAGATAAAACATCACCAAAATAATCAATCCACAGGACTTAGTACTAAGTTTTGGTCTAACTAGCTCATGTCTGACTAGGGTAGCTTCAGCTAGATCAATTAAATTGATTGCACCAGGAAGAACACATATAATTCAACCTAGACATGCTTTCAATAAAGCTTTCCTAGCCTACTATCATCCCAATCCTTTCTGATGCTAGTTTGTGAAAATCAATCAAACTTTTAACCATTCTATATTAAGCAAAAAATAAACTAAGCAACATATTAAAAGTTGTAAGTCATACAAACATGCAAGTTTATCTAATAGGAAAAATTATTTTTCTACTGGCTCCCCCTTAATGATAACCTCGATAATACCTATCTAGGTAATGAATTTGACCATTGGAAATTCAATATTGGTTTGGTCCAACTTGATTAATCAAGTTTAATTTTGGGACCCTTGCTTGGACTTGGTTTCTAGCAGTTCAATTTACAATAGACATATACGATTAAAATCGAGTCTTAGCTTTGTATCCGAGTTCGATTTGATTATATACGATCCTTTGTTTTTGAAGTATTATATCAAGACACTTGGAACCCAAAGTAAACCGTTCCAATGACTTTCTAAGTTCTTTGACTTGAACTTTCAAAGTGTGATTTTCTTCCTCAAATTGTTAGACTTGAGTTGAAGTTCCATTCTGAACGTGTTCAGTCGAAGAACTTGGGTTAGTCCTCTCCTTAAAGACTATTAGTTCCTTTTGGAGTGACTTGACTCGGATATTTGATTTAGCTAGTTCTTGAGTTACATCATAAATTATTGAATATAACATTTTAACTAAGGGAGAATCTACCTCATTTTTGGAACCTTTTGAAACAGATACAGATCCATTGCTTGTCATGGACTCAACTTTGGATTCAGATCCAAATTCGGTCTTGGTCTTGGCTACTTGTTCTCGCACTGGTAATGTCAGAAAATTTGCTTGAATTTTTTCTTCCTCATTTGACCCTTCTTAAGACTCAAACCATGTTGCTTTCAGGGCCTTCCTTCTTCTTTATTTTTTGGTTTTCTTTATGTTTGGACACTCCGACTTGTAGTGTCCTTTCTTATTGCATTTGTAGCAGGTCACTTCTAACTTGCCTTTCATTTGCATCACCTTCTTGATCTTGCGTTTGTTGAGTCCTTTCTTCATCTTGTATATTTTCGAACTAGATTGACTAGTTCGACAGTTATTTCATCGTCATCTTTCGAATCTAATTCATCTTCGGATTTGGGTTCGGTTCGATACTTGTGCTTCAGTTCCTTCACCTTGATATTACCTACAAGCAAAGCAATGCCTTTCTCGACCGATTATGCACTAGTTTGTTCATGAAGTTCAAATTCTAAAAAGAGTTCGTCTAATCTAATAATTGAAAGATCCTTAGAAACCTCTTAAGCATCTACCATAGATGCCCACAAGGTATTCCGAGGAAAAACATTAAGTGCATAACTTATAATGTCACGATTCTCCACTTGTTGTCCGATCGAATGAAGTCCGTTGAGCAGATCTTGGATTCAGGCATGTAGTTGGCTAGATGATTCTCCTTCCTACATTTTTATGTTATATAACTTATTTAAAATTAAGTCTCATTTACTCACCTTAGTGTCGAGGTTCCTTCATGTAGTTCAGTGAGCTTCTCCTATAGGTCTTTGGCGTTGTTGAAAGGTCTGACCCGATTCAGCTCTTTTTTGGTTTGGCCGCACTATAGGGTCTGAGTGGCTTTAGCATGAGCCTCGATCTTCCTCTTAGTGGTGTTGTCCTACTTATCGCATTCGAGCGATACACCTTCTTCATTGGCGGGGAGTGTGAATTCTATTTAGATTATGATCCACATCTCCACCTAGGTCTTTAGATGGTACTCCATTTAGCCCTTCCAATAGCCAAAATCCTCACCAAAGAAAAGAGGTAGGCATGCGGTACTGTAGCCTTCTTGATGGGTCATTTGAAAAAAAAAAATTGCAAGAACAAAAACACAAAGAATGTTCCAAGATTTGGTCTTGGATTAGTAATGCTTTAAAGAAAATGATAAAAAAAAATGAAAAATTGAAAAAGACTTGCTCTTATGGTGGTTGCACCAATTCAGAGTGCACTCGGTCTGATACCAATTATAGGATCGATAAAAATGCACTAGAGGGGGGGGTGAATAGCGCATTTCGCTTTTACACAATTTTCATAAAGTTACGCAGTAGAAATAAGTTAAAAACAAGCACAAAGCCAACACCTTTATTTTTACTTGGTTCATAACCTATGCTGCTAGTCCAAGACCCGCAATCATTAATCGTTTTTGATGGATAATCCACTAATAATCTCCTTATCCGAATAGAAACTCAAAGATAAAGATTCATCTTTTACAAAAGATAAGAGAAGGTAACACGTTTACCGTTCCCTTTTTAATATTGAGTACAAAAAGACGAATACAATTAATTAAATTAAACTATACCAACAACAAAATGAGATCCATAGAAGAGCATCGTTGTCGGAGCATCATTTTGACATCGTAATAGAAATTTGGAATAGTATGAGAGTCGTTTGAGTGTTAAATGTTGTTATATTGAGCTGTTGGTCGAACCCTTCTTTTATTGACCTATCCGGACACCTAGATCCCCTTTTGGGTGCCCTAGCTAAGCCTGATCCGATCCACTTCCATCATAGCTTATCCACCTCTGGGCGCTTGGACTACTAATGTGGAGGTATCTAGACGAGACATTATCCAAGTCGACTTTATCCCTTCCCGGGTGCTTGGATCCCTTCCGGGCGCCTGAAAGCTGATGTGTGCCAACCAATCAGAACGTACCATCTCGGTTACACATGTGGCCGAGTTCAGGTCACTCCAAGCACTTGGATCCATCTAGTCGCTTGGACCTCCGAGCGCCTGGATCCATTCCAGTCCCTTAGAATCCCTGAACTCCAACCAACTTCCAATCCTGCATCACAAAGTTAGCATAACAAGTATAAAGTAATAAAAATATAGTTTGACAGTCTTAAGACTATCTGGTTCTGACTTTTGAATTTTTGGTGAAATCTTAGGTCGAACCGACACCTATTGTTCCCTTAAGGGGAAAGCGTCTTCCTTACCTACTCCACTCAAGAGAGTTTACCTGGTGCCAAACATCCAGTCCTCCAGACCTATTTGAACTTTTGGTCAGTATCCGATCTTGACCTTCGAGACTTCCTGCTAGATGTTCGGTCCTCGACCCGTCTAAACTTCTGCCTGGTGTTCTCGACCCCAGGGCTTCCCGCCTAGTGTCCATGACCCTTAGGACTTTCTGTCCGATGTTCTCGATCTACCAAGACTTCTTCTTAGTCCACCCGACCAGGACTTCTTTGCCTAGTCCAACTGACTTACACTTCCTTGCCTAGTCCAACCGACCAAGACTTCCTTGCCCAGTCCAACCGACCATGACTTCCTTGCCTAGTCTCAACTAAGACTTTCTGGTTGAGCAACCTGCACACTTGATCAATATTGTTAGATCACAAATAGACTTAAACTTTGAACCTTTTCCAACAACAAAACTTAGGTTCGATTACCTGGTGCTCTCTGAACCAACAACTAAATACTATAGGAGTGCTATAGATGGACTCTTATACCTAGCTGCTAGTTATAATTTTTGTAGTGGGTATGTGCAATCTTGTGCTAAAGAGCCACATCTAGCAACAATCAAAAGAATTCTAAGGCACTTAAAGGGAACCTTAAATGTAAAACTTTGGTATCCAAGAATAAGTAATTTTGACTTAGTTGGATTCACAGATTCAAACTATGCTTGATGTAAGTTAGATAGAAAAAGCACTAGTGACAACTGTCAATTCTTAGGTCAATCCTTAATTAGTTGGAGTAGTAGAAAACAACACTGCAATAAACGGGTGTGTAACTCAAGTATTGTGGATGATGAACACACTAAAAGATTATGGGCTTAATTACAAAAAGGTATAAGTTTTAATTGATAACATTAGTTCTATTAACCTAACCAAAAATCTTATACATCACTCTAGGACTAAATATATAGAAGTTAAACACCACTTTGTTAGAGATCATATAGCAAATGAAAACATTGAACTCAAATATGTTGAATCCAAGTCTGACATAGCTGACATTTTTACTAAACCTTTAATAGAAGCTCAGTTTAATACACTTAGAAGAAGACTTAGATTGTGCATAGTTGACTAGATCTTTGTTGATTCATGTGGACTTGTAGTTACTTAGTTTGACTTGTTTGACTTTTTTTAACATGTTTGACTTGTATGACTCTTATGTTGACTTGGAGTATACTTCAACTTATTTATATCATTTGCATATCATATTTATTATATTTCAATTCTTACTTGGTTACTGAACTTCTTACATGCTTAGCTTTAATGTTAAACATGTGTTTGACTGATAGTTAACTTTATGTTTAACTGTTGATTTGATTTAACTTATCTTGACTTGACTTAGTTAAAATTTCAAAGTCATTTCTTACTCAAGTTAATTTCTTAATCTTAGTTCTTACTTAAGCTCATACTTGCTTTTATTTACTCATTTTTCAGTTAAGTATTTTCTTTAAAGCATTAAAGTTTAATTATTCAAAACTTATTTTACTTGCTATTTAGTTTATGACTAAAATATTTATATTAGCAAGTAGATTAAATATTCTCTAAATCTTTTCTTTCCTATTTTTGATGTATGAAAAAGGGGGAGAGAAAATGAGAGTTAAATTTAAAGTTAAGAAAATTTTCAAAATTTTCAAAATTTCCAAATTTTAAAATTCCCAAGGCTTAAATATTATATATTTAGGTGAAGTTTTAATCATGGGGGAGAATTTTAAAATGCATTTTCATGTATTTATTTATAACCATATTTATTTTGTTTATTATCATACATAAAATGCATTTATCATTCTTTCACTATTATTGTTTTTTTAACTTACTTTAAACTAGTTTCCATATAATTAAAAAAGGAGAGATTGTTGGTGCTGGGAGCACCACATCCAATCTAAGTTTTGATGTGACTAAGTTTAAAGTTAGTCTTGTGTTGATCTGATGGATCGTGTCAAGTGTACAGGTGCATGTTACTTGACAAGAGGTGAAGTCCTGCTTGGGAACCAGGCAATGGATGAAGTCCTAGTAGGACTAGGTAACTAAAGTTCTGGTTTAGAATTAGGTAGAGGCAAAGCCCTAGTGGACTAAACAACTAAAGTCCTGGTTGAAAACCATGTAGTATAAGTCATGGAGGGGCTAGGCGATGGAAGACTTGGTTGGAAACTAGACAATAAAGTCCTAGTTGAGAACTAGGTGAATCAAGTCCAAGGAGAGTTAGTTGGGAGCTGAGGTCTTGACATCAAGTTTAAGCAAGTCAGCTGAGAGTTGAATCTTGGCAACTAAGTCTAGATGGGTCAACAGATGACCCATCTAGCTACGGTATGTATGAGTAACGTGATATGTTTATCATACTCATTACGTGTTACTTTTTACAGGAAGCATTTTCAATGATTCAAATTGATCGGAAGGGAGTCTGAGCGATTGGCTGGGGATAAAACTCAATTGATCGAGTCAAGAGGTTCTAGGCGATCAGAGGCAGGAGCAGGGTGACCTCGACATTTGAGTGACTTGAGATAACTTCCAAACGACCGGAGATGACAAGATCCAGCAATTCAGAGGAGTCGGTCAAGATTGGCAATTGATTAAACTCCAAGAGACCAGAAGGAGTCTAGTCGACTAGAGATCATGGCCAAAACTATCTATTGGATAGAAGTTACAGCCAGGTCAACATTATCTAGGCGATCGAAGGGCTTCTAGTCAACCAGAGTAATGCCATGTTAGCGTCGATATTAACTCTATAAAAGGAGGCCCAAGGCTTCTATTTGAGACACAACCCACGTATTCCAACTCTTGTGCTCTTCAAAAACCTCTTTTTTTGCTCCATATGGACACGCTGCGCTCATGAACATTAACTTCAATCGACAACCAAGTGCTAGTAATTGTATTTAATTTAGTTGCTATACTTTTTGTGTTAATTTATGCTTAATTGATTTTAGATTCTTTTTAAGGGTTTCTCCACCTCCAGAGGCCTTTTGGAAATGAGAGATTTAAAAATAAGAATCAATTTTTATTTTACTCGTGTGTGTCAAAGTTTACTTAACATAGTCTTTAGTTCTCGTGCTCAATATCTTAGTTCTTGCATGCTCTTGTGCTCAATATCTTACTAATTTTTTCATGCTTATCATGCTAAGTATTCTAGAAATCTTGCAATCTACATTAATTATTGAATCTTGCACATTATTGTTCTTGCTTGCATATCTCATTTAATTAATATTAGTTTTACTTAGTTAAGCTAGGCTTTGTTCTTGCTTGGTTCAAGTTTAAATTCCACTACATATTATTATTTTGGTATAGAATATTTCATAATCTATCACTCGTAAAATTATAAATACTATTCACTCCCCTTTAGCATGCAATTAGATCCTACAACTTCGTCATCTTTATAAGAGGCCTTGTCTCTTGGACTTCCCTCCTTAAGATACCCTACTTTTGAGACTTGCTTTACCGAGAGGCTTTCTCTTTGGAGTTTCCTTTGCTAAATATTCGATCAATATTACCTTATTAAGACTTTCACTTATCAAACATCTGAGCAATATTTATTAGGATTTAACTTGCTAAGCATTTGTTCAACCTTCATCTGTTGAGACTTCAACTTATAAACATTTGATCAATCTTGACATGCCAAAACTTCTACTTATCTAATATCTAATTAACCTTGATTTGGTAAGCTTTTTTGAGTATCAAGTATTTGATAAATGATGTGTGTAAATTATGCATGTTTCTAAGCATTGTTTAGCATACACTTTGTAGTATTTCATGAGCATATTTTGCACTCACACTCCCTATTTATATGTGATTTCCTTACTTTTACTCTTTTGGTTCAAAGAATTACTCTTTGCTTGTTTTCATTGATAGGGCATGAATTTGGACCTAAAATGGAGCAAAGAAGCCTTAGAACGAGACCAATTGAAGAACAAAGCAAAGTCATATTTCTGGACATTAACATGGTGGTCTCTTAAACAACATTTTCTGGTTTGAAACTGGGTCATTAAATTTTGATTTTGGTGCCAAATCAAAGATCTACAATTTGAGTGGTTGTACATCCCGTAGGTCATCCTTTATTTGAAGTTATAGACATTTTAAAATTAGTCTTCAGTGAGACATGACCGTGCAGAAAAAGACATGGTCGTGTTGAAAAAGACACGACCATGCTGAAAAAAAGACATGGTCATGCCTAAAAGACACAGTCATGCCTCATCCTCATTTGTTGGCCGAAAATAACACGGCGGGGTCGTGCTAAAAGGCACGACCATATCTATTTTTCCGTACCCAACATGCCCCGGCTGTGCCTAAAATGCATGGTCATGTCGCGTCTTTTTTCAGCCTACAAACCAAACTTTAAATAATCATAACTTTCAACTCAGTTGGAGTTATGGGATCCACGACCTATCAAACTGAAGATAATTTCAAGATCTACATGTTTGGTTCAGAGCTCAACCCGACATAAAGTGATCTAAGGGGTGAAAACTAGTTTTGGTGGAGCCCAGTAAATGGGGCAGATTTGGAAAGTTTGGGTGAGGTATAAAAGGGTCAAGCAAACCCTTGCTTAACTCATCTTGGACCAGGGGGCTCCGCCCCATTCCTTGAAGAAGGGTTCTCCCCTTAGG
>JBBUKS010000104.1:7166738-7177072 GCA_038050645.1 Hedychium gardnerianum | reverse complement strand
ACAATAGTCTAACTTTAACCTTTGGTCATACATCAAAACCTTAGGGTTTGACTTGTAGTGCAAATTGCACCAACAGAAGTGTCCCAATATTTTTGTACTCCATTATCGTAGCTTAACCCAAATTCTTTCTGGATTCTGACCGGTGTAATCATCCTCTTTCGTTGTATTGCATTCCGCTATATCCTCGGATCTTCCATTATTTATATTACCCCAAGAAAATGGAGGATGGAGTATTCTTCTTCTTCTCCAGACCTAGGATCAGCCTCCTGAAGGCTCTCCCGACTTCACACAAGAGATGAAAACCTTAATTCTTCTTTATAAGCCCCCCAGTCTTGTATCTTGGCCTACTCGGTTACAACTCGAGTTGTCCGTGCCTCCTACCTTGAAAAATCACCATCTAGAGCGGGATTTTTTTTCAGCTCGTCTAAGAAATTGCAAGATTTGATGTTTGACAACAACCTTTTACTCGAGGAAGGGCTACTTCATAAATTCAGGCTGAGCCCCATCCTGACTCCCCTCAAAACTTTATTCGGTAAGATTTTTTATTTTCCAAAACTCTTGATAACTAACTGAAGGCGTGTGCTTTTTTGCAGCTGTCATCATGTTCAAGGCTTCTATAAATGAGGTGGGGAAGCTAACCGAGGTCAAATTGGAAGCGCGTGGTGCTGAGATCGTGGACCTAACCGGGGAGGATGCTAGGTCCGAGGAGGTGCCTCCACTGGCTCTCGCTTCAGCTCCGATGGAGGTGGTACCCCAAATGATCGTCACACCACTGACTGCAAGGACCTCCCTGGTGCGCTTGGCTTCTCCCCAGGCAGTCGCAAAGCCCACGCCCTCGAAAAATTTAGGGATACCGCTGAGGATAACCAGGAAGAGATGTCGTTCACCAATGCTTCCCTTGGGCTCACGGTCGCCCCATCCAGGCCAGACCCAGTTTCATCCCCAAGGGTTCAAACTCCGACTTCCCCTTCAACTTGAGGGGTTCTCACATCAGGGCCCGAACCAACAGTGACCCTTCACCCTTGCGTATTCAGCTTTTGGCGTCGCTCGCTAAGTCGTGGAATTACTAAACTGAGGGCAGCTCGAATGTTTTGCATGCCCTAACACCCACACTTGCGGGCATGACCTAGACTTTACCGGTCGAGTCGGAGAGTCTTCGTCTCAGAGCCAGTATTCTACCCCCCAGGTCATTGAGAGGGTAAAGAACCCATCCCCGTTGTGGAGATATTTCAGAGGCCAGGAGTCCAGGTGAATGCCAGCTAGATCTCACTCTCAATGGTCCGGTAGCGACCAAATGGATGATCGGGGAAGAGGCGGCCAAAGGCATGCCCTTCAAGACACTTACTGAGGAGTAGTTGCTGACCGGGGCTGAGTACATGTCCCAGATGATGATGTTTGGCCGGCGATTTTCGGAGGTGTGGCAGGGCCACTAAGAAATGAGGGCCTGAGTGATTGAGTTAGAGGCTTGATTAGCCCAGGCTCCTTCCGAGGAAGTTTTTACCACACTTCGGGTAGTGTTGGGAGTGGCGTGGGTAGAGATCGCCCGACTAAAGAAGCTGAGAGATGATTGTGCCACTATTCAAGCGCGAGCTTATCTGAGTGAGGGGGGCGCTGGTAGAAAGGACTGCAGAGAAGTTGCAGGCGGCTCATGACCTGGACATGATAAAGCTTCGAGTAGAGTCCCTGGAAGCCAAGGTTAAGAAGCTAAAGTCAGAGAAAAAGAAGCAGCGGAAGAGGATGATAATTGTTGCGGAAGCCCAGAAGAAGGAACTCGAGGCCTCCAAAACCTAGACGACGTTTACCTAGGCCAACTTGGAGGCTATTTGCAAAGAATTCGAGCTCTTGAAGGTGGAGTTGGGGGCGACCAAAGCCACGACCGAGTCGACCCAGGCTCTCCCGGAGGCCTGGCGACAAGAATTGGAGTCACTTCGTTCTGAGTGGGAGGTAGCCAAAATCAAAGCCGACCGCCAGCTGCAGGCGGTATCAGAGACTGTTGGAAGGGACACCACATCGGCTAGGACTTTAGCTAAGGCTCACTTGCATGAGTTGAAGGCTGACCACGCAACAATGGAGATAGCCAAGGCCGAAGCAGGGGCTATGGAGACTTCCAAATCTGAGTTGCAGGTGTCTTTGGGGGCCCTGAGATGCCAACTCGAGGATAAAATAGCCGACCTTCAAGAATATCAAGGTGGGAAGGACGAGCATTGGGCCGCTAAGAAGAGGAAATTCATGCGCTCGGAGGAATTTCACACCTTGATTGCCACCTTTCTAGTCCGAATGGTGCGGCACGGCATGGATGGCACAATCCGACAACTCCAAGAGAGCGGGCATTTGCCTACCGACGCACATCCTCTCCCCATCAGTTTGTCCAAGATTAACAATAATATCCCCGACGAGGATGTAGTTGACTTAACCTAAAACAATCTTACCCCTTGAATTATCGTAGCCTTTTGTAATTAAATTTAAATGGAATGAAATATTTTGTCTTGTGGCGTCTTTTTCAACATGCTAACGTAACGTTCTTCTAAAAGTTGATCTCGACCTCGACTGTGTCCAAGTCGGAGAATTTTGGGCCCTGAAGAGGACACAAGCGATATACGATATGTGCTCGACTTTTACGCGAAATGGGAGGTTGATATCGTAGACGAGATCTCGACCTCCACTATTGTCCGAATTGGGGCAGTTGTGTCTTAAAGAGGATGGAGCGATACGATATGCTCTCGACTATAATGCAAAGGGAGGTTGATATCGTAGTCTCGGGGATCTCGACTCTGATTATGCTCGAGTCGGGGGAGTTTGACCATGAAAAGGAAATGGGCGATACGATATATGCTCAACCCTTATGCAAAGGGGATGTTGATATCGCAGCCTCGGGGATCTCGACCCTAACTATGTCCTAATTGGGGGAGTTGGAGCCTTGAAAAGGACATGAACGATACGATATACGCTCGACCCTTGTGCGAAAAGGGAAGTTGATATCGCAGCCGAAATCTCAACCCTGACTGTTGTCCAAATCAAGGAAGTTTGGACCTTGAAAAGAACATGGGCGATATAATATGCGCTTGATCCTTGTGCGAAAGGAAAGGTTAATATCGCAGCCGGGATCTCGACTCCAACTATGTCTAAGTCGGGGGGAGTTTGGCCTTGAAAAGGGCATGGACGATACGATATGCACTCGACCCTTGTGCGAAAGAGTAGGTTGATATCGCAGTCGAAATTTTGACCTAAACTATGTTCGAGTCAGGAGAGTTTGGGCCTTGAAAAAGACATGAGCAATACGATATGCACTCGATCCTTGTACTCAAAGGGAGGTTGATATCACATTCGGGATTTTGACCCAGACTATTGTTCGAGTCGGGGGATTTGGTGGTAGGCTTGGTCTGACGAAAAATGCTCTTTCATTGACAAAAAAGAGAAAATACAAACTTCGAAAACACTTAAAAGTCGAAGGGTACGAAAACTTCCTAAAAATGATAGGGCTTCAGTTGTTAGGCGCTCCAGCGACGGTCGAAATCTTTACCGTTTGAGTCTTGTAGGTAGTATGACTCCGTATTTAATTTGTGAATTATCTGGAATGGTCCCCTCATTGTGGTTCCAGCTGGCTAACATTTTCAATTGTTTGACTTTCTTCTAGACCAGGTCTTTAACTTGAAAAGAGTGAGAGATGATTCGCTTATTATAATTTTGGCGCATTCTCTGTCGATATGCAATGAGTCGGGCAGCTTCCTTTGGTCTCAGTAATCAAGTTGAGATCGAGGAGACAGAGATTCACGTTGTCTTGCCCATAAGTAGTTTTATGAATAGATTCCTCACCAAATTTTACTGGGACTACTATTTCTCCCTCGTAGACAAGGTGGAAAGGAGTCATCCTCGTGCTCTCCTGAGGAGTGGTCCGGTAGGTCTAGAGAATACTAGGCAATTCATCTACCCAGCTGCCCTGAATGTGGTCCAATTTAATTTTGAGTCCACGGACTATTTCTACCACTTCCACTTAGCCATTGCTCTGTAGATAAGTTACCGATGTGAAAGTTTGCTGGATGACGAATTCCTGGCACTACTCCTTCAGTCGTCGTCCCTAAAACTATCAACTATTATCCGAGATAATCTTGTGAGGCTGGCTAAATTGGCAAACAATATTCTGCCACAAGAACTTTTTAACAACGTCCTCCGTTATCTGAGCTAAAGGCATAACCTCTACCCACTTAGAGAAGCAATCTACTACCAGATGAAGAAACTTCATCTTCTGTGGCCTAGTTGGGAAAGGACCTATAATGTTTATGCCCCACTGATCAAAGGGGTATGAGACAGTGGAGGTCTTTAAGAATCTACTACCACACTGGAGAACTTAGATTTTCTCAGGATTAGCCTCAATTCCTCTTTTGGTTACAATGTATTTGAGGAACTTCTCGCTCTTGACTCTAAATAAGCATTTGTTAGAATTAAACTCTAGCTCATACCGCCTCATAGTACAACATGTTTCTTCAACGTCAGAGATTAAGTTCTCGGCTTGAGTGGTTTTGATCAAGATGTCGTCCACATGCACCTCGATGTTCCTCCCGATTTAATGCTCAAAAATCTGATCCATAAGTTATTGATAGATTTTCCCTGTATTTTTTAGTCCGAACGATATAACAGTATAACAAAAGGTTTTAACGGAGGTGATGAAGCTATCATTTTTTTGATCTTCTGAAGCCAAAGGAATTTGATGATATTCTTGATAGGCGTCCAACATACATGAGTTCACAACCAGAGGTCGAATCTATTTGTTGGTCAATACGAGGGAAGGGACAACAATCCGCAAGCATTGTTAAGGTCCTTGAAGTCGATACATACCCTCCACTTGTCGCCTGGCTTGGGCACCAACACCAAATCTATTTGTTGGTCTTCTTTTAATTTTTCATCTTCGCTTGAATCACCTTCTTTTGCTCGGGTGAAAAGTCTCATTTCTTCTGTCAGACGGGTCGAACATCAGGGAGTATGTTCAATCGGTGAGTCATCATCGTCGGGGAGACACTTGTGACCTCTTTAGCTGACGAGGCAAAAACATCATAGTTGCATGAAAGACACGCAATCAATGCTTGTTTTAGTTCTGGATGGAGCTCTACAACAAGTCAACTCGGGTAACTCCCTCCAATTGGTCAGGGCGAATTTGAACATCCTCTTTGCCTTCTATCGAGCGAGACATTGATATCTCTTGAACAATTTGTACCAAGGTATCACGAATTCGCGAAGCTTTATGCGAATCAGTCTTAACTATGTTGACATAACATTTTCTGGCCACTAACTGGTCTCCGTTTGCTTCTCCGATCTAGTCTTCCATGAGAAACTTGAGCTTCTAATGGAAAGTGGACACCACTTCTTGGAACGCACTTAGTGTCGGTCTCCTCAATATTACATTGTAGCTAGAAATCGTATTTACGATGAGAAAGGGTGTATGCTGCGTCCTCACCACAGGTTCTCCCCTTAGAGAGAGGAAAAGGTTAATGTGGCTCATTGGTTGCACCTTATGTCCGGTAAACTCATATAGGGAGGTGTTCACGGGGTGGAATTTTTCCTCTTCGAGCTGCAGTTGGTCAAAAACTCATTTGAAAATGATGTTAACGAAGCTATCCGTATCAACAAACACCCTTTTCACTGTGTAATTGACGATTTGGGCTTCGATCACCAAGACCTCATCATGGGGAGTCCCTACCCCTTCTAAATCCTTAGACCCGAAGTTGATGGTCGGACCTCATCCATTTTCGTGATTGGTGTTGACTCTATAACTTTCTAACCTTCAATCATGGGTCTTTCGGTCCTGAGTGGAGTCTCTGTCTAGTAGTCCTCCTGAAATCATGTGGACGTTTCTTAGAGATCCATCTTGCTTTTGCATCTATCTTTCTCCTTTTTTCGATCCACTTCCTGCTGAGGTCGGGATGAGGATCGAGGCTCCCTTCTAGGTAAAGGAGATCGTCAATTTGAATGGCGGTCTGGAGCAGCATCTCAATCAGGGCCGCAAGGATGCCAATAGGGTTTGGGGGATCCTCCTCGACTTGGTCGATTCTGGGGAGCTTTCCGATCATCAGTCACTCGCCACAGTTTCCGAGCATACTATTGACAGTCTTGGGTCGAGTAAGTATTCTATTGGTGAAAGGCGCAATATTGATCCCCCGTGGAGAACTCTCGATTTGACTCAGGAATCGGAGCCGAGGCAACTTCCATCGTCTGCACAATCTTGTCGCTTTCGTGGTTAATGTGTTCTTGATTTTGAAGGGAAAGGGGTGGAGCCTTGCGGTCTGACTAATTAGGGGCGACAATCAAAGTTTGGACTTCTTTTCTCTTGGCAGACTGGACCTCTTCCACCTAAATATATTTAAGCGTTCAGGCTTGTAATCTGTCGAAATCGATCGGAGGCTTTTTGACTAAATATCTAGAAATCTTCGTCTATCAGGCCTTGGGAGAGACATTGACCTGTACATCCGGGATAACAAAAGAGCATCCATGGCTATCCGGTTGAATCGTTGCAAATAATCCATTAATAGTTCTTTGGACTTTTGTTTGAGAGCGAACAGATCGTGTGAGGTCTTTTGATACCTTTGGCAAAGTGTTACATAAATATGGTTTTGAATTCCTCAAATGTATGAATGGAAGAAGCGAGAAGTTGATTGGACTATCTTTGCGTCGAGCCCGAGAGGATTGTCAAAAATACTTGATACTTGATGTCATTCGTATATTGATATAATAAGGAGACGTTCTCAAACTTATAAATGTGATCCTCGGGGTCGGTAGTTCCATTGTACTCTCCGATTTGCATTGTTCGAAAGTGTCGTGGTAACCCGTCCTGAAGGACACATTTGGAAAACAGAGGGCCTTGAGGATCTTTTTTGTTTTGCCTGGAACAGGGGCTTTCCCCTTTGAAGGGTCCCGGCGTGGGGTCTCTCCTGAAGATCCAAAAGAGGACCCGACGTGCCCACCAAAGTGGGAATTGCTGCTTGAGGCGTTTCCGTCGATCGAGTCAACCTTTGATGAGGTACTCGCGGCGCATCTGCAGATCCCAGTGGCAACTCAACTGGGAGAGGTGTGAGCGGTATTCGTTGTTGTGGTTGTCCTTGCAATATCGCCTGCACCCGTTGCAACCACAAATTTGTTGAAATCTTCTATTGTCATAGCGACGACGTTGGGTATTCTAGTGTCGTTCATCTCAACATCTAAGTTTAGGTCTTAATTCAGTATTTCCACAAACGGTGTCAATTTGATCCCGCATGAGAACGCCAACGAATGAGCCACCAGTTAGTTGGCGTTGATGTTGATTTGTTCATCGATCACACGGCAACAACAAGAGTTCGTAGACAGATCCACCTAGGCCTATATGGAGAAAACTAGAATGAGAGGGTTAGAATGACGGCTAGGGGGTTCCTAGCGCGGCCACTCCGACGCTCAAGTTAGAGTTCCATGGAGGGAAAAAAAGATGAACAGTAATTACATATGTGCGCTTACCTTTGCCTGCAAGGGCCAGGCAACCTTTTATGGAGTTGTGCTTGCTTGCCCGTGTTCCCCACATGCTCCAAGATTTTCGCTCACGTTATCTCATTTATTCGTCATTTACTCAGAGTAAATGTCTATGTTTCCCACGTCCTTCACAGAATAACGGTTACATTGTTCGCGTCCTCCCAACGGTTATCTGCTCCAAGTGATGTGAAGGAAGCAATCTGGGTCAGAGAACCTTGGAGAGCCAAGGCCGTTAAGAGCCGGGGGATCTCGGAGAGCCGAGGAACCTTGGAGAGTCAGGGAACTGTGGAGAGCCAGGAGTCATTAGGGCTCTTGGGAGCCGGGAAATCTTAGAGAGTCGGGGAACCGTGATGAGTCGGGAGTCATCGAGAGTTGTGGAGAGCCGGGAGTCACCAGGAGTCGGGGGTCGCCGAGAGTCGGGGCTCTTGGGAGCCAGGGGCATGTCACTTTAGTAGGATTATTAATCTTCTTATCACGTGACATCTCCTGATTATCTCCGATATTACTATCTTTTTCCATGATAATTAAACAACAAAGCTCTTAACAAAATGTTTTTGCAACTACAGAATCCCTTCCTGAAGTTATAAAACATCAATAAATAATCAATTCACAACATGATTCAGTTTCTATGTTTCAGATGATAATAGAAGTTCTGTTTGATCAGTACTAGTTCTATATCATTTAGCTTATGTCCTGATCAAGCTAACATTCAGTTTTATGCAGATGATTTTATCATTTGAGCTTCCTTTTGCTTCCTCCCACTTCTGAAGTTCACGAGCGGTAAGACCAAGAATCAGTATTATGAAATATCTTTTGATCGATACTATTTTTTTCTTTACGAAATACTGAGTATTTTACAATGAACCTTAAATTTTTATTAATATTTCAGTTTGCAGTATGAATTAAGAATTAGTATTATAATTAATCTCAGTATAATAAAATTAAAAGTAAATGAAGCGAATTCGTCTGTTCCTATATGGGTGCCTAAGGATAGTGTATGTTATAATATAAATTTTTGAATTATATTTAGAAATTTGTTGATATATTTTTTGATAAGTTGATCAAATATGTCTTTTGTGAATATATTTTTAGGTTGTATTTGGTAAATATTTATGATATATTTGTTTAATTTTAATGGTGAAAAATATTTTATTCCATTAAAATTGTGTAGTGATAAAATTTTGTTGCAGTGAAAATTTGTTTACAGTAAAATATATTCTATTACGTCTATACTATAAAGAATTAATGCATTAAAAAAATACTTCGATCAAGTTAAATTATACATAATATAAAAATTATGAAGTTATATAAATAACTTATTTTGTTAATTTTGAAGTTATATATGATTAATTATTTTGGTATTTTTATAGAATCAATAAAGTAAAAGAGTCTTTTCATTTTGAAATCAGTTAAATTTTGAATTAGATATTTTTATAGCAAAATAATAAACGGATTTTTTTCCTTCATGTATGTCTAATTTGATAATTATCTATTTATTATTTCGTTGAATTTTAAAAATTTATCAATCAAATTCATATAATGTGTGTACATTGGCCAACTTCATTTTTATAGGCAAAAGACAAGCCAAATGGTAGGCTCACGATGATCACACCACCATCTCAGTTTCTCTGGAGTTGATTGGTAGTAACCAGATTTTTATCCTCTTTATATATTAGTCACTATTCAGGTTGGCTAGATTAGTCCCCGTGATTTACCTCTTTCGTGTTAGTCCTAGGACGGACTGACGGAGATGCTGAGGACAAATATTTAGTCTTTTTTACCATAATGGAGTTGGTTGGTATCTCAATATCGAGCCTCATGGTAGGCTTATAACAATCTGACACCACCGTGCCTCCTTCGGTGCAGAACTCCACAACTGTCGGTGGCTCTGTCCAATCAAGTCGTTGGGGACAGATGGTGATGCAGCTCCTGATGGTTTTGTTGTTGTGGCCCATAAGTAAGGCGGTGGTGTTGCACTCGACGACGATAAGGGCGGTGACGTAGGAGAAGAGGACGGCAATGGCGCCTCTATCCAGCCGGTGAAGAGAGAGCGCGATTGGTAGTAGCTCATGGTGGCGATGCCAAGACGGACGTTCATGATGGTGGTAGACGGAGAGATACTGAGCACCTCGGTGGTGATGCTGCTGGGAAGGAGGAGCTTGGTAGGGTCGACATCGTGATCACAGAGGAGGTCAAAGCCTGGGCAGAAGCAGCCGCGCTCAATCCCAAAAGGATAGCAACTGGCGATGTCGCCTTCGCTGTTGGAGCAATTAGAGGGGAGGTGGAAGGCAATTGTTTTGCTGCTCGAATTAGTGCTTGCAATACTTTTTCTTATGCTGGTAATGTGTGTAACTTGGGTGTCAAATCTTTGGTTTCAGCCATCCAAGAAGAGAGAAGTGAAAGTTACTCAATTGCAAAAGCCATTGATCACAAAACATCTCATGCAGTAAATGTTAAGAGTAATAGAGTTGCTAGTAGAAGTATTTCGGGATAATTTTGATATGATCAACCGAGTTAGTTTAGGTCCTATGGTATTTAATCCTTGTGTCTAAGTGTGCAGAAGCTTAGGAACACAAGAAATCGAGCGAAAAATGTAACAGACGAGAAACGAGTCGACATGCTCGGTGCATCCGAGAGACGAGAGACTGCGAAAGAATACATCGGTGGAGCGAGAAGGATGTTGTCCGAAAGACGCGAGACGAGAGGATGCGGTTCGAGGGACGAGAAGCGGGAGAGGAAGCCTGCTCGAGGAGAAGGCCTGGGCT
Source organism: Hedychium gardnerianum (assembly GCA_038050645.1). NCBI lineage: Eukaryota > Viridiplantae > Streptophyta > Magnoliopsida > Zingiberales > Zingiberaceae > Hedychium > Hedychium gardnerianum. The sequence goes on along the minus strand of JBBUKS010000104.1, from coordinate 7,166,819 downwards.
GGGTTCGGATGAGCCTAACTCTGGACGGCTGGACAATCACCCAAAACGACTAGAGAAGACCCGAGGCACCTCTGTGTCTTG
>JBBUKS010000104.1:7141598-7157709 GCA_038050645.1 Hedychium gardnerianum | reverse complement strand
TTGGCACCAATACAAAGTAAGTATAATAACCAAAACATGCCTTTATTAATACAAGAATATGATACAATGAGTCCTTTTGTCAACATTCACATGATTGGCTCAAGGGCTTCTACTAACACTGATAATGTTCCTTGTTATTGGTGTGGTTTTTATCCATCTATCGACAAAAGAGAGACATGTAAATTTCGTCGAAAGCAAATTTGTAACCTATACCTTGAACAAATTTTTACTCTTATCTTACCTACAACACCCCAAGTAAGAGGTAGTACTAGAAATCTACTTCTTGAAACTAGAGTCTCAGTTTTAGAAACCAGACTTAATCTTATCGAAACGGAACTTGCTAGTCTTAAGCCCAACAACGCCTTGGTTTCACAACCCGATAACCGAGGAAAAAGTTTAATGATGAATGAGCCAGACCCAGATATAGATATGATTTTTTTATCAAAAATCTAGTATTTGCAATACAGGTAAAACCACTGATATACGGGTACGATGTTTAGTTAATATACATGGACATGAATTCACGCTTCATGCTTTCCTTGATAGTGGAGCTACCAATTCTACTATAGATGAAGCTATTATTTTAGGTATATTACCTCCAGCACTTATTAAAACAGCTACTCAACCATTAGTTAGTATCCAGTTTGATGGACAAAAATTGTTATGTACTAAGTTTGTTACAAATATACACTTACGATTTTACAATAACTGTGATACTTTTAGTATGCCCCTATCACTTTCTAAGTTATGGATTAAGCCTCTCCTACACCCTAATATACACTTAATCTTGGGACTTAATTTTCTCATTCAACCTGATCATGCCCTCCTCACCAAAGATTATGCCCTTTTCCTCTCTACACCCATAGTTTCTCCCATTGTCTCTAACTACCCTTTCACTGTGTGTAAGCGTGATGATGCCCCTAATAATCTTCCAGTCCCTACTACAACCGCTACTACTATAAATACTCGAATTATCACTTTGGCTCATGATTCTTGCCAATGTACACATAAGAATTCATGTTCTAGCAATTGTTTAATAAACACTCAAACACTCTCCTGTTCCATGACTTTTTTTTCGAATTATAGGAAACTAGGCATACTTGGCTGCATAAGCCCATACCCAGAAGAAGCCTTCCAAAAAGATCTAGATAATAACCTAGACATTCCAGGAGACTTATTATCCCCAACATATCTACTTCAATTAATAACTACAGAATCGGATATAGACACTCTAATTTTGAAATTAGAAGAATTATAAATTATAGGAGACAATCCCATAAAATATTGGGAACGAGACAGGGTATATTGTCAATTGGTAATAATAAATCCGGATCTCACTATTAAAGCACAAGACTTGAGATACACAAACTGGGAAACAAAAGAATGCAAGAATCATATTCAAAATGGTATTCAAAGTTTGATATGAAATCAGGATCTTGGCAAGTCAAGATGCATCCAAAATCAATAGAATGGACAACTTTTTCATGTCCTTAAAGACATTTTAAATGGCTAGTCATGTCATTTGGACTTAAAGTAGAACCACAAATCTTTCAGCGAAAAATGGATAACATTTTTAGGCACCACTCAAAATTTACATGTGTCTATATTGATGATATTTTAGTTTTCTCTAAAACAAAAGAGGAACAATATGCTCATCTACATTTAGTATTTACTCCATTTGAAAAACATGGATTGATAGTTTCCCATAGCAAAATGAAACTAGCAATGAAACATATAGAATTTCTGGAAGCAGAAATCGGACAAGGGAAAATGCCCTCCAACCATACATCACCTCTAAAATACTTAATTTTCCAAATAAAATGGAAGAAATCAAAACACTTAGAGCTTTTTTTAGATTACTCAATTATGCTAGGCATTATCTTAAAGATATAGGTAAAATTAGTGGACTACTTTACAACAAAACCTCACTTACAGGATAGAAATACTTTAACCAACAAGATGTTGAGTTAGTTAGACAAATCAAAATAATGGTTAAAAATATCCCAGTCCTAAACCTTCCCCTTGACACTGATTATCTAATCATAGAAATAGATGGATGTGAGACGGGATGGGGAGGAGTTTTATTAAGAAAACCCTCAAAATTTGACCCCCAAATCTTCAAAAGCTTTATGTAGATACGCTTCCAGAAAATTCAAAGAAAAAGGATATCTAACTTCATTAGATTACGAAATTCTAGTGTAATTTATTGTCTAGATGCATTTATGCTATTCATTTGTAGTAAACAAGAAATTACTATTAGAACAGACTATGAAGCCATTGTAAAATACAGCCAACAAACTAAAGGATTACTAAAAGGATTAAGCACAAAAAGATGGTTAAAATTTACAGATACAATTATAAATAAGGGATTAAAAATCCAGTGGGGACACATCAAGGGAATAAATAATTCCTTGGCAGACACTTTATCAAGACTTTTACATTAGACTTTTCCTAATATTTCAGGGATGGATCGACAAAAGAAAGTAAGAACTTTTGCCATGAAAACAATTCAGTTTGGCAACCATGAACTACAACAATACACAAGACATGAAGACCAGTTCCACTTCTCCTCAAGGGATAAACTTGACAATATCCAAAATTGTCTACTTGATAACATTTGGAACATTTCTACCATACCAAGAAGCTCCAATTACAAGATAGCCATCATCAATGCCTTATCCAACTACTTTCTTACAACAATACAAAAACTAGCAGGCAAGAAGTTCTCCTGCTACGTAGTCTTTTCCGGGACACAAGCTGGAGTCTACTATGATTGGGAAGAAGTAAACATAGTAATACAAGATTGCGAAAAACCATCTTACAAAGGGTTTTACTCCCTTGATGAGACCTTTACTTTTGCAAGAACACTCATAATCCCTAATTTCTTTATCAGTACTTTATTAAAGGTAGGAAGAAACAACCAGCCTACACCTCAAACAAACATGACATATGCTCAAGCAATTACTACTGATCCCGAGAAAACAAAAGCATCCTCTTCAGGCCTAATCCATCGGCCCAACTACTTGACTTTGGCCCAGCTTAAAGCAAGAGCTACAAAAATAGCAGAACAAAAAGCTTCAGAAGAAAGACTATTGGGCTTTCCAAATACTATTTAAGAAGATATCTCTACATATGTTCATAGCCTGGCAGAGAAATCTACCCTTCAAACTTTCTTTAACTTATGTGATGCTCTGAAAACATTGCATCAAGATCCCCCAAAAGGAATGACAATAGTATATGAAGCAGAATTCAGTCCTAAACTGAAGTTCCAAAAACTTAACAAGACATGCGACACATCAGAAAAATATGGATGTCAATGTCAACTTCTTTACTCTTTTAGAAAGGCCAATATTGACTTTGAAGCATATGTTCCACCAATTATTAAAGGAAGACTCATTACACCATATGCCTTAATGGATTATGAACTTCTCTACAAACTTTGGGTATATGACTCATACTCAGTAAAAGATTTTCCCAGGAAGCTAGGGGACATTATCTCCCTAGCACTTAAAGAAGAAGAAACTTATGTAGTTTGTACCTTCGACAGCTCCCCACCATAATGGACAGATCTAAGGATAGAACTAGCTCAGCATCTGATCAAAATAGACATTCATGAGGTCAATGTTTATCAATCGAAACTTAAAGACTACCTCTCAGATCTGGACGTAAAATGGGATACCTTACCAACACCAATAGATCAACTCAAACATTGGCAAGCCTCAGTCCAAGGAACCAAATGATCATGGGATAAACTTGACGATCCGGACCAATACTTACTCGCTAAAGAGACATACACTTAAAAAATCTACTCGCCAAAAGAAATGAGCACTAGATTTATTTATTTTTTTTCCTTTACAACCCAACATACTACCCTCTTACAACATTATTAGAGAAAATCAGCAAGATGGGCTAATAAGCGACTTGTCAGTTCCGCTCTATTCTCCAAAGCTTATCGAGCCGCCCTAAATCGAGCCCACAACTCTACACAAGCAACTAGCTTCAGAGCCCAGTCCTTAGATTATGTAGGTGAACAGAATCTCGAGAATATGATGGAACCATGACTTAGTGGATTGTTTACTCAACAGCAGCAGTAGAAGACAAATAAATTTACACTCCACTCAACAGTAGATGACAAAGAACTTTTTCAAAAGTCCTATTTTATTTTCCACTTACTGACAGCTTTATGCTCCACCATCCTCTGTCTCCCTACTTTATGCTCCACCCACTACAACTGTAGCTCTACCATTCTCTGTCCCCCTACTTTATGCTAAAACCACTAACAGCTGTAGCTTCACCATCCCCTGTCTTATCCTCTTTTCTTCCAACTCTGTTTTTTTTCCTCCCAGAAGCAATTCCCTCATCTCTCTATAAAAGCCTCCCCAACTAGCCGACAAGAATATAGCTAGCAGAAGCAAGCACCCAAGTGTTCCAACATTTCAGTGTGTGTAGTTTTTAGTTCTTAGCTTTAAGTATATTTGTGAACCTCAGAAACCATGATTCCGTCGTTGATGACCGGAGTAAAATTAATATTTTCAATAACAGATCAACGACGAAAATATTAACGATGGAAAATCATTTTTCGTCGTTAAAACCTACGACGGAACTGTAGTTTCATCGTTAAACAGCGACTAAATCAGATTTCGTCAGAAAAAAATATTTACGACCCAATCTATTACGATGACTATTATTCCGTCGTTAACTCGTCGCTATATACATTTAATGACTGAATAGTGATGGAAATTTTCATCATTATAAACGACTTTTTTTTGAAGTGGAAGTCATTCTCATATTCGACTTTGAAAATAATGACTCAAATATAGACACATGTATACGCAACAATAAAGTTATTGTTGTGTAATCTTTAGATTATGAGTTTGAGTCACGAAAATACTCTCTTGCAATGTATAGTAAGACTGTGTACAATAGATCCAATATGATCCAACTCTTCTTCAAGATTCCATATTAAAAAGAGCTTCATGTACACACATTTTTTTTACTATTTTTCCTATCCCTTATAAATAACATAAGTGCATATGGATGGATCCATCCTTGAAATAAACAACTCGCACACACTCCCTTTCCAAAATAAATCAATACACCAAACACTATGTACACTTAGATTTATTGGATTTGTTGCTAAAATATCGATATTAAATTCAAAACTTCCGGCATATGGCCAGTGGCCCAAGTAAACAGAAGAATCAATTACGTACATTTTTCTTATATTCTCCTCTCTTTTCTTTTGGACAGGACTAACAAGAATAGAGTTCTTTTTTATCACTCCGCTGGTTTTTTTTATTGATTTCTTTTTTTATTTCCACTTTATTTATTTAATTAGAACAAATGAAGATTTCATTTGTTTTTGTTTTCTTTAAATTTTTTTACATTTTCCAAAAAATGTATTCGATCACCTAGAATATGACACCCTTTACCAATCTATTTGATTGTATTGAAAGACTCACTGAATTGAGATTTTTCTATCGGCTGATCATTTCGAGACAAGCGAAACATTTATCACGAAGTGGATGAGATTCAAGAGCACGAGGAGGAATTCTTGCATAAGAGCAATCTCTCAATTATGTCATTGAAGGAAATTATTGAGAAATAGATTACTTGGATACTTAAAAAAGGCTATATTTTTAGATTTGAAATATGGGAGATTCCCTTTACAAACATTAAGTCCTTAAGTTTTTTCTTGATCGACATTCCTCTGCTAAAGAAGTATATTCTTGTAAGCTTAGTGTATACATTACAATAACCAAACCACAATTGGTCATATTATTAGCAGTTTCAAGTATCATCGAAAGCAAAAGAAACATGTAAGAATTAGATTAAAAAATCTATTAGAGAAATAATGTCTCTAGAAGAGGTACTTATGAATTTTATTAGTTCAAAGGATAATCTAACAAATCCACTTGTTAAAAGACTTAATCGCAAGTCCATCAAAGAAATCCTATCAATTAAGTTCATTGCTCTGACTCTTAATTAGTTTGTATTTTATATGAACATATTTAATTATCTACTATACTAATCACACACAATTAGCATATAGTAATTAGGGTGATTTAGCAAAGGAATTAATGCACCCAAAAGTGATGTCAAAGGTCTGACAAGAACACAGATCTTCTTAAGTGATCATTACAGCTCTATTAACAGAAAAATGATTGATGAAACTAATCACTATTTAGAAAAAAGATGATTAACTTTAACAATTTTACATGTGATTCTGCTCGATCCGTATCATGTATGCTATTAATCGATATAATTCTTCTGAATCATAATTAACCTCCCCAAAATTAACAGCCTCAGCCAGAAGCACTACAGCCTTCAACTGCTCTCGCCGCCCGGCGGCCGGCCGTTACCAAGCTACTATCAGAAGAACTGATCGATCAATTCCATTTATATATGCCAAAACGATGAAAACCTAAACTACCAAATTAGCAGTAATTAAGAGGAACTAATAACTTGTTTAACGACGCTTTCATATATCATCCATCATTATTCCACGCCCTGAAGAGTGGTGCTCCGGCGACGGACCTTGAACCCGTAGCTTGACCCGACGCCGGCATCCATGTGGCATTATTGGTATCCAAATGCTGCGCGAGATAATAGGCGTTGCTGTCGTCGTCGGCGTCCAATCCTCGATGATCCATCATTGCCATCGACGTCGCGAACCCACCACCTTGGTAGCCGCCGGCGTTATAGATTTCCGAGTTGGAATGCCCGGTTCCGGGATCGAGCGGCGAGTACTCCAAGGCGACTAAGTCGTGGATAACAGCGTTGGCCGGCGGCGACTGGCGGAAGAAGTTGTGCGCGCCGCCCAAGTGGAGCTGACGGAGGTCGTGGCCGCCGTGCGCCGCCTCCTGCTCCTGTTTGCACCACCCCGCGCGCTGCGGCGGCGGGACGTAGGGGTGATACTGGAGTGCGAGCGGCGAAGAGTACTCCACCTGCGCGGGGGGCTGGTGGAAGGCGATGGTGGGCCAGCCGAAGCCGCCATCGAAGTGTCCGCCGTCGGCGGCAGCACGAATCAGGTGTCCGTGGACGCTGGCCTCCGCGTGGTCGTCTTCGGCGGCGGCTTCCTTGAGTCGCTTGGCGCCTCCGCCGCCGCCGATGGCGAGGGTGCTGCTCTCGAGGATGCTCTTGACGTCGTAGCGGCTCATGTCGAAGTTGGTCACCGCGTTGAGGCCTCGGAATTTAATCGCCGCCACGTCGTACGCCTCGGCGGCCTCTTCCTGTGTACCTGCGCGCATGCATGCATGGCTTAATTAGAATCCATTATTTATTATTAATTATATATAAAAAAAGATGTTTAATTGATTAATTAATTAATGAATTTTGACTTCATGCCCTGAGTTAGAGAGACACAAACTAGTTTAATTTTATAATCAACAATTTGTATAGTTAAAGTATAGCGTACATACTGAAAGTTCCCAAGTAGAGATCCTTGTTTCCAGCTACTCTTCCTATCCTTGCCTGCCATCGACCATGTTGGTGATGCCTAGTAACTCCACGATAAATGGATGCACCTCTAGAGAATCCACTGCTCTTTCTGCAGCATATTTTCGAGCAATATATTATATATATACAATGTAAGTGAACTGGGTTAATGCCAAGCATTTTTTGTTTCTTTTCTGTAGAGAGATTAAGTGTATATATATATATATATATATATACCTTCTAAGAGATGCAATAAGTTCCTGCCTCGTCATGTGTTTCATCTCCTCCAACTCTTTCTCATAGTTGCTTATCTGCAGGGTGTTTAATTATATGAATAATTAAGAAGCTACAGCAATCAGTGAAACAGTGAGATCATGAGGGATGATCGAGTCAATACGGGGAAATTTGTAGTGGTCGTGGGACCCCAATACTTGAGAGCAGCTAAATCATATGCCCTTGCTGCCTTGTCTTCTTTGTCATATCCACCTACATACAGAGCAATATAATTAATGAACAACATCAAAAAAGACAGAGTCAATTTGGAGATTGCAGCAATTAAATTCATTTTCTTACCTAAATAGACTGTATATTGATTTGAAATGAGTAGTCATTCACCCCCACAATGTCAAAAAAAAAGACAAGAGAAATTGAGTGCCAATAGAAAACAAACAAATTTATATTACAACAGAATGATGAACAGATACAAAAATTTGTACCTTGTCTCCCTTTGCGAGTCTGTCCTTCTCTTCTGCAACTATTGTCCCATAGATGAGCCTCGTATCTACCTGTCCATCTATGCCTGCAAAGAACAGAATCATGCAATGAGTGAATTGATAGATCTTTCTTCCACTGGAATAGATTTGATGCAGAGAATGTACGTGATCGGTGAGATAGAGAGATGATGAAGATGAAGCACACCTTGTGACACCCCGGTAAATGGAAGTTCTTTGGCCGAATGTATCCGCCGGCTTCCTTGAGACTGCCTCGAGCTGCCCGATTCCCGCCCCTTTCTGCTTGCTGTTGGAGCAGGAACTCTCGCCGCCTCCCCCACAACCCATTGCGACTGAAGGAAGCAGCGGTAAGACCGAGCCAGAGCCGCCGCAGCTCGACTGCGTCCCGGTGCTCATCGACAACGACAGCCCCTGCGGCGTGTTCGTGTTCGCGTACGCCGCATTCGTCGCATTGCCCGCGCTGCTACTGCTCGCTCCGGCGACCGCCACCATTTCCCGGTGATCAGTGATTCTGTCGACGGCGCCGGCCGGTTGGTTCCTCAACCACGTCTTGATCATCGACAGCCCGATGGAGTTGTTGTTGTTGCTGCCGCTGCTGCTTCCAGAGAAAGACCCGACGGTGTGGATCAGGCCGCCGGCTCCGTGATCGTGCGCCACGACGACGGAAGCGTCGTCTTGCACCGAGAACGCGGAGGGGGAGTTAGAGAACATGTAGTCCGGAAGCACTTTCTGGTCGTGATCGGCGAAGGAGTTGTTTCCGCCGAGAAAGTCTTCGAGTTTGGGCTCCTCCCCGTCGTCATGGATGCCGGTGTAGTTCCGGTAGCTGCTGCTGGACCCAACCAGCATCGACAACTCAGACGGCGAGCCGGCGCCCTTGAAGTCCAAGATATTCAGGTTCCAGTCTGCCAAAAGAAACAACATCAGATTCATAAACCATGCACGATTCATCGGATCTCATAAAACAGGAGATGCAATGCACCACCATGGTTTTGGTGCACAGGTCGGTGGAAGGCCTCTAAGACACCGAAAGAGGCATCGTTTCTGATGGTCGGTATCCCCATCGGAGGATCATCGACGTAGCTGCCACCGGATACACCGGCCGCGGCGGAGATGAGATGAGCGGTTTGTGAGGGATTAGGCAGCTCCTGTGGGGAAAGAGAGAAGGCTAACCAGTCGTTCATGGAAGCCATCACTCATTTAGGGATTTGGAATTGAAGAAGAAGAAGAAGAAGAAGAGTTGGACTAGAAAGTGTATACCCTCAAACAGTGAGTTTATATGGACCTTAATGATCTCCAGCTCCTTCTCTTTCTTGGCTTTCTCTTCCTCTTTCTTTCTCTCTGGTAATTAAGGACACATGCAATTTTGTGGCAAATATTGATTAAAGAATCAAGAAAGTGAGTATTCCACTGTTCTTGGCTGATTATGGATTGTACAGTATTAAAAACATCTATATCAAATTTTTTAAATAAAATTTAAAATTTAGAATAAAAAAAATATTTTATTTAAATTTAAATATCTATTTTTATTACACAATACATCAACTTTCCTATAATTTATCATATATATATATATATATATTATTTCTCTTTCTTCTGTAATTTTTTAATATTATCGGTAGGAATAATATTTAATACAAATGTGGGTAAAAATAATATTTAATATTTAGGGATGAGATTTTATTCCCTAAATTTAGAGAACTATTGTTTATCAAATCTAAATTTAGGAAATGGATAGAGTAACTAATACAGGAATTTTTTTTTAAGTAAATATAAAATTTAAAATAAAAATTTGTTTAGGATATATGATGTGGATTCTCTAATGGGTTAATATTAGATCAAAAGATAAAATTATCACTTTAACGGTCTCATACTTTCTAGAAGGAAATAAATCATGGGGGACATTTATTCTAACACACAACTCTTTGGTATAAGCTTTTTCTCTCAAGGTATAAGGAAGGGCTTACACTTTTGGTGAGGGCTTAAACACATGTAACATACGTTTGAAACATCCTCAATTGGCAAGGATCTACTAGATTGACTAAGCAGCCACAATGTTGAGGGAGATGATTAATAAATGGTATATATATAGGGTTGATACCCTATACATCTCACTTATGGTGGACGATTGAGTGCACGTGGGGTGTTCGGTATCACCCTATATATATATATATAATGTTATCTTGCTCACATCCCGTGCGCATCTCCATATGCATCATGTGTAAAAAATATATATGTATTTTAAATTTCTTTAGCTTGAATACTATAACTTAAATCTTAAATACTAAACTCCAAATTTTTAATCTTTTGCTCTAAAAAATAATTTTTTTTATACTTGGTGCACATGGTGGCACATGAGGTGCACACGGAGAGGTGAGCAGGATAATATATATATATATACAAACCTTATGGACAAATTAAAATTATACGAGTAATTAATTAACATACTCTCCTCCGCATCATGCGGGCTTCCCTCATGGCTTATCTCTCTACGTAGACACACACACCTAATACCAATAAAGTTTTTGAAAAAAAAAACAAAAAGGAAACAATTAATAATATTAAATAAATAAATAGGAGATGGGTTGAGTTAGTTGTGTGCCCTCTACGAGGACACGAACCCTTGTCTTCCGGGTCCTCAGCCCTATTTTCATTCCCCCAAACCCTAAGACAAATCGGATGATAAACCTTTATATATAATTAACCCTCATAGGATCCTCCTCGAATTAACCCTCTTCCATTCTTTTTAATTATTCTTTTTTTCCTTCTCTCATGCATTTCAATACTACGAGTGGTGTAGGATATGAGTGGCTTTTATCTCGGTTGTTGGGCTCTTTGCCCAAACTTTGACCGTCAAAGAAGGCGAGAAAACTAAAGTTAAGTGGTGAAACACAAACACGTGCTCTCCACATCCGTATCCCTAACCCTAAAACTTTGACTAATACACACTGTATATATATTAGCAATGTAATTAATTAATTATGCATGTAAACTTCATCAACACCATTAATTGGACCACAATGAGTCTCCTTTGAAGTTTCATTGAACAGGGTTTGTGACCACGTTAACAGGCGTAGATCATTGAATGAATGCATGCATGCACTCGAATGAATTTGCACGTACGTACTCGTTCATGCATGCATGCATGCATGCACATGGAATTCGGTTCGACGTCCCTGTGAACTAAGTGTGCATTGAAAGAGCAATAATGATGAATGGAACTTGTTCATTGCACTCAAATGAAATTACATAAAATTATAAATGTGTGTGAAGAGATTGAGAGAATATTTACTTCGAGGGAGCTAGACAGTGTGTGCTCACTATAACTCTTGGATCGGTTGAGCTGTGATGCCTGCATGCAATTATATTTAACAATACATCGATGTATATTATTTATGTTATCTAATTTATTTTTTAAATTATTGTAGTAATAAAAATCATACGATGATCCCAAATGTCCCATACGATTGATCCCACATTTATTTATAAAAAGGTAAATATATCAAAAAAATTATAGTAGGCCATTATGTGGGAAAGTGTTATACATGATTTTTTTACTGAGATTCAACCCATGCCCATTGTAGCAATATCTATCGCATGATAACTAATTCAACTATATCCTGGGGTCAAAATTTGTTTTTTTAATTGTAATTAACTCTTGGGGATAAGGGATAAATGACTAATTTATTGATCAATTGATTTAGTTTGCATGCTTAATTTGGTCCTCCATCCTATTGAATATACTCGCTTAGCCTAACTAGAGTAATTGACTCATCTCGACCAACCAATTGTGACATAGATTGGCCTATCCGATCCACTTGGGAAGATTGACTAATTAGGCCCTCATAACCCAATCAACTCGTCAAGTGCAATCTACGCATCCAATCGAATATGTACGACGGATTAAATAGGCCAATATAGATTGTGATAGGCTTTGCACTGAAAATTGTAAGCCTATTGATCAACAAATTAAGATGCATTGGACTTAGTGTAGTTAATTGCGATAGCTAGGTTGCAATTGCATTCACTAAAGATCACAAGTATCACTTGAAACCAAATACATTAACACCAAGTACAACTTAGTGAGAGACATAATTACACAAAGAAAGTCAACAAAATTTATATCTTGTAAAGCATGCACACGAATTTTTATTAAGCACATAAATGAAAGGTATTTCAAATAAATTTGAAATTGGCCTTCTTAATTAAGAAATTGTTTTTGTCAATTTGTTTCTTTGTTCAAACTAAGATAAGATAATTTTAATCTTAAATTTCTAGGTGATAATTGAGAGTTTGACAACTTTAAGCTATGCTTAGTGATAAAAATTGTCATCAATGTGAACTTAGTTAGACATTTTGTACACCAAACTATAATCTATAAAGTACTACAAGAAACTAGATCATACACATGATATACCCAGCTAGTCCTGGGGTGATCGGCCCGGTCTCATAAAATTTTTTCTATCGACCACCAGAATAAATTGAAAAACGCTTATAGCGAGCGGCCCAGAAGCTCAACATCTTTTAGTTACACGTCCCATTTGAAAAAAAAAATCCTGCAAATGCGTCATAGTTAGGGATCGAATCGTGGGTACCCGAGTAACAACCTGAATGCCCTACCGCTGCACCATATCATCGGGACCAGAAACTAGGTCATACACGATCTTGTGAAAAGGAGAGAATATTATACCAATAAAAAGGCATTAAAAGTTGGATATTACAACTAATCTTATTTTAGTATCCTTAATTATATATGACTTTTATTTGTTTCAAAGAATCTCCATTTAATGTTTGCTATCTTAGAATATTATCAAAAGATCATGTATAATTTGTTCCACTAGGACATTTCAAGAAAGGCAAATTATGTAAAAAAAATATGAAAATTTAGATAGAGGAAGATCATAAAGTGATAATTATGACATCATATTTTATTACAAAGCAATTCAACTATTACAAAGTTAACCCATTTTGGATTGAATCTTGAGTAGGATTGTGATGCATGATTGATCCAAGCCGAGTCGAGCTTCAATGGATCATAACTTTTGATTCGAGTATAAGAATGAGACGTAGTTTTTTTTTTTTAATCGAAGCTTGTTCAGAGACTTAAATTTGTAAAATATTATTTATGACCTTTTCGAAGGTTCAAAATATCTTTTTTACTATTTTTAGTAATTTTTATTTATTTGATATTTAGGATATTTTGGGTATTTTTCATTTTTTATGAGTTAGAGTTTGTCTATTTAAGTGTTTGTTTAGCTATATGAGAGATTATCTTGATTATTGAATAAAACTTCTTTTTTGGTAAAATCTAGAAACGACGATTTCTCTTCGTTTATCGATTTCTCATCTTGTTTTCTCCACAATCTCTCTCTCCCTTCCGCCATAATCGTTATTCTATCCGGCGTTAGATTGAATATCTACTCTTCTCCTTTACCAATCGATCCACAACACTCGAGTCGAGCAATTCAACTATTACAAAGCCAACCCATTTCGGATTACATCCTCTATCCACTAATCTCGGATTCCATTCAATGAGTTTCCTACACATCAAGATGCCTAACTTGCTAAGCATCAACGCACCACTAAATTTAATTGTATGATTGTATCATATCATTTATAGGTCAAACACATAGTAGGAAATAAGTGGCCAACCAAGGGCGCCTAGGAGAGAACGACGTCGCTTCATAGGGAGAGTAAAACGAAAGCAAACGTTAAAACCAAAAGGTTAATTGAACAAACCCTAAATTTTCCTACATCTACACTCCTGTGACCTCCATTATATTCTAACCCTTAAAATATAGGGCCTCCTGAGACATATCAAAATTGACTAATCCACGGCCATTTCCTCATGCATTTTATAATCATTCTTTAGTACTACAAGTTTACCAATGAGAGTAGTGGTAAAGTTAAAACAAAGAGGCATGAGGAAGAGTGGAGTGATGAGCACAGCATTCAAGGACTTTTCCATTATTCAAATGATTAATTTCGCCTTGGAGAAATCAGCGGACGCTCGTGCCTTCTCGGAAAAACAATATATATTATATTAAATATATAATAGTTTATTTTATTCCGAGTAAATTCTAGAGAGAGAAAGGAGCAATTAAAAAAAAATGTTGCGTGCCCGTTTATTATTATTATTTTTTTATAAATATATCATAATTAAAAATTGAATCATGAGTATATGAGGAACAACTTAGATATCTTACCGTTGTACCATAGCTCTAGGGGCTAGAAAAGAGCAATTAATGAAAAAAGAATAGGGAGGTCGTGGATCATATTTGAGTCGGATTTGATATTGTTCATTTTCATCCCTATTTATTATATTCATTTTTATTTTTATTTTCATTGGATTTTTATTTTTCATCTTCATCAGGGATTGAATATTTATTCTGATACTTATACCATTAGAGAATATCCTCTATATTAATAATTTTCTTCATTTCATCCAACTATCATATATCATTCAATAAAAAAATATCATATAAAAACATAATTAAAATAAACAGATTAAACATCTAGAGTCTATTAATCATATTCAATAAAAATATATTAAACATCTACAAAAAATAATTAGTGAATTTTCTTTACTATATATATATATATATATTATATGATTATTTAATAGGATTAAAAAAATTCCTCTATATCCTCCTCCATTCGAGTCGGTTATCAAATCTTCTATCGAATCAGAAGAAATTGTCATCCTACAAAACAAAGAACCCAATCCCACTCGACTTAGGTTACTACATCTATAGGTTCGACCATGCAGCTATGAGAGACCAGAGGTTCTATCTGTGTACAACAATGGACATTTTTGTAGCTGTGTTTGCATTGGCTTGATTAAGTTTTGTAATTATGTGAAAGATGAAATTTATGTAGTCTCTTATGATTGTCTCATATTATTGAAAAAGAATAAATCAATACCGATTAAGCCGAGAGTATTTTTACAACACCAGAATTCAATTCTTTCTTAATGTAAATCTATCATCTGAGTATCAGAGGAGGCCGCATCAGCCTGGTTAGGGTTTGTGGGGCTGAGAGAGAGAGGGATCAGAATAGTTAGATAGTGCCAGCCTGCATGCCTGCATGCATGCCTTGGTTTGTCGGATATAGACCCCTCTTAATTATTTTCCAAATCGAATCTTGTGAAGCTCTAGGAATGCACAGTACTGGAGGTATATATATATATATATATATAGTTTATCTCCCATGAATGGCCTTGTGAAAAGAGTGAACTGTTCAGTATTCATTCGCATAGTTTGAACTTTGAATGGGGTTAATTCAGGTTTAATTCAGACCTTTTGACTTGGAGGATACTGGCAATGCTCGTAATGTTTATATTATTAAGGAAGTAGTACGTACGCAGGCAAGGTAGTGTTAGCTAATTAACAATTGGTTTGCGCATGATCACACTGCTGCCATTGCTTACATTAATTCTTGTCTGCACACGATACGTGTGCATGCATGGGAAGACTCGATTAGCCCCGGACAATGATGTAGTATCAATTTTTTAAACATCTAAAAATTAAATCTTAATTTCAATAAATGAATAATTTTTTTTAATGGATAGTTAATTTAAGAATTTTGAGTTGATCATATATCATTCGTAGGAGTGTAATCGAATCGAATCAAGTCGAACAGTAAAAGACTCGAGCTCGAGCTTGGCTCGTTTTCCTTAAGCTCGAACTCGATTCGAGTTATAATTCTTAAGCTCGAGCTCAGCTCGTAATGAAATTAAATAGCTCGCGAACGGTTCGAGCTCGGCTCGAAAAAAACTCGTTTAAAAATTAAACGAGCTTAGTTCGAGCTCGGCTCGAATTAAGCTCGTTTAATTGCTCGAAAAAAGCTCGTTTAATTGCTCGAAAAAAACTCGTTTAAAAATTAAACGAGCTTAGTTCGAGCTCGGCTCGAAAAAAGTTCGTTTAAAAATTAAACGAGCTTCGTTC
>JBBUKS010000104.1:7125701-7135882 GCA_038050645.1 Hedychium gardnerianum | reverse complement strand
AGAGAGAGAGAGAGAGAGGGAGAGAGAGAGAGAGCGAGAGTAAGAGTAAGAGAGAGGTCCAAGAGGAGAGTGGTTGGTTGTCATGAAAGAAAATGGTTTAGGGAAGGCGATCCTAGGACTTAGGTTTCATTATGATGCTAGTTGACGTACTATAGATTGATTATTCCTTTACCCTCTATTTACATATTTGTAGGGATTCTAATCAAATTACCGGTAGGAATCCACGGAGATCACACCGGAGTGCTTACACCATTGTTCATTTAATGATATTAAGTAGAAGAGGTAACATAGAAAGTCTAATTCAAGGATTACCCTCTATTACTAAGGGCTTCCTGGGTATACAATATAGATTACACAAGTCACTTCCTAACATTGAAATGGTAAAAACCCATTAAACTCTAGTTAGCTAATTTCTTATGGATAATTGACCCCCATTTCAAGACGATGACTTTAGAAAGTCCGATTAAAGAATTATCCTCTGTCACTAAGGGCTCCCTGGGTATACAATCTAAAGCATCTCCTCTACATGGTGATAATCCTTCACATCCACATGCATACACTTGACAAACACATTAAATCAAGCATACACAAGGTATCACACACATGGAACAAGTCATAAACACTTTATAGAATAAGGAAATTAGCAAATCCATAGTTTATACATCAACATCACATCACAAATACTCCCTACATCCTAGAATATAGGAAATCTACAACATAGTAAGAAGAATACAACCAAGAGATAAGAAATGAAGCATTCTTACAATTCAAAGATGAATAGAGAGGAAGAGATACTTATCAATGCTTTGCCGGTCTTTTTGGATGAATTCCTTGCTCCGAAGGTGGACGGATTATTAAAATCGGCTAGGAAATGGACCCAGTAAGTTCCTTTGAAGGGGAAACATTTTCTCCCTTTGAAAAGGGGATCTTAAGCCCTTTTTATAGGCCCCACAGCTATGTTACATCGCCACACGATTGTGCCATGGGAGTCTCTAGGAAAAAGCCATTGTCGTACCCCTTGGGCATGACTTTGCTATGGAAAACATGATGAAGGGAGACACGACCATGCCTTTTGGCATGGCCTAGCCATGGGATCTTCTGGATTCTGCTAGTGGCACGGTTGGAAGAAGCACGACCATGCCTTTTGGCATGGCCTAGTCATGGTTGTTACTGGAATTCTTCGAGTCCACTGCTAGAAGAAGACATGGCCGTGGAAGTTTCTAGAAATGTTGAGTTGAGCTTTTGAAGAGGCATGACTATGCCTTTGGGTATGTCCTGCCTGTGGGAGCTTTTGTGAGAACTAGTTGATGAAGTAGGGTCATGCTTGTGAGGCATGACCCTACATGGATTGAGATGGCACGGTCGTGCCTTGAAGAGGCACGACCATGCTTGCTAGTGTTGCTCCCCAAGTTTGCTCCAATGTCCATTTTGCTGCATTTTAGCTCCAAATTATGTCCTGTAAATGAAAATACAAAGAGAGCAGATCTCCGAACTAAAGGAGTAAAAGTATGACAATATAATGAAATAGGGTACGATAATGTAGATCATACTCAGTAAAATACAAGTATATGTGCAACAAACAATGCCTAAAAACATATATAACCTACGCACATCATACCCCAGACTTAAACCTTTGCTTGTCCTTAAACAAAAACCTACAATCTAGATTCATGTAGCAATAAGGTGCATCATAATCCCTAGTGAATCAGGTTAATCCTATCATATAGTTTCATTGATGAGCATGATACAAGAATTGTTTGACAATGACCTAAATAGAAGTTCTTCGTGCTCGGTGCGATGGGTGACCTAATTTTTTCAAGTATTAATCTCCAAGCTTAGTCAAGTTGTCATGTAATCGTGTTCCTCGTGCTTCTAGCGATAGGCACTTACCTACTACTCACAAAGTTCATCCCTTTCAAACTACACAAGGTCTCAAAGGAATACTCGGTTTCAAGAGAAATATAACAGTTATTTCTCCAATAACCTAACTTGGTTTCAAATGAGTAACTTGTTAGCTTCCACTCACGACAACTATTTTTATATCGTTTATTCTCTTCTTTTTTTTTCAATGTGCATATTTTCTTTTTCAACTAAATCTTTTTCTCTTTTTTTGTTTTCAAGATACAAATCTTTCCCAATGAGTTGACATGAGACGAGGTTATCTAGTAACCAAAATGTAATAGAGAAGTCACAAAGGAAAACAAGCATACTAGTCCGATTCTATGAATCATAACTATTTTCGAAAGTATCTACCATCAAAGTTAAGCATAGTGTAAAGAGATCCTTAAACTAGGTCAACACTCAAACTCTTCCAATAAAAATATTGTTAACTTCATGCTATCTACGGATAAGAGAAGATAGATCACTAAATATACTAGCATGTTTTATCACAACAACATAAATATCTAGAACAAGAGTGCAAGCATCTTGTTACGAGGAACAAACAAATAATGACATGATATATGATGCAACTAGAAAATTTTATTATGCAAAAAGAAATATGACAAAAATTGACCAACGACCCAACATATATACATCCCCCAAACTTAATTCTTTCATTGTCCCAATGAAAACCAAAATATATTACGAAGAATGTGTGGAAAAGAGGAAGTTAGGGAGGTTACCAAGTGACATGTGTCAAGTGTATAAGTCATTCCACCACCGAAGTCACCCCTCCATTTTGTAGTCACACTCCTCATCTTTGAATCCTGGAGAAAAAAGAATAGAAAAGAAAAACCAAGTAGAGGGATTGAGTTAGGGAAAATGGGAGAAAAGAGATAAAGGGAGGCATGACCTATCGGTATTGGGCATGGGCAGCTCACCTCAACGGAGGCACGGCCGTCCCAAAATGGCACAACCTACCTGTGGTGAGCATGGATGGTTCACCTCAAAGGAGGCACGACCGTGCCAAAATAGCACGGCCTGCCAGTGGTAGGCACGGGTGACTCACCTCCTGTGAGGAACGGCCGTGCCAAATGGCATGACCTGCCCGTGATGGTTATGGGTGCTTGCTTCAGAATAGGCATGACCGTGTTAAAAAGACATGGTCATGTCATGACATCTTTGGGAGATAACTGGTTGAAAACACATGGTCATGCCTTTGGGCACGGTCTTACCATGGTAGAATCGGCTGGTTGTAGCTTAAGAGGCACGTCCGTGTCTTTTGGGCATGGTATGCCTTCAATTTTTCATCCCAACTATTTCCACACTCGTGGCGACTGCCTCGGCCAGCTCGTGGATGTTATTGGACCTGAAATAAATAATTCAAAAAGTTAAAACTACAAAAGAAAAGAAAATCTTAAACACAAATAAGAAAGAACTTGAGTTGCCTCCCAAGAAGCACTTGTTTTTGGTCATTAGCTCGACCCTTATGAGTTTCTAAATCTCGCACGTGACAGAGTAAGATACTTCCGGACTTTCTTGACAATGACCTAAATTGTGAAGAGAGCTATCATCATGGGATCAATATCATGAAGCATCGCTCCCTCCATCCCTATAAAAACCTGCACACCCAATGAAAGAGCACGCCTCCCACACGCATACGAGATAAGGAAGAACTAAAAAAATATCATGTCTAACTAAGCATGTATCAAAGAATGAATCACATCCAAAAAAATCACTTATAGGTGCCTCTATGTAATTTTCTAAAAGATCACAAGAGATACTAAACTTGCATTGCTGAAAGGTATCTGAAGATTCCAAATAAATGAATATGACTTTCTTTAGGTCAAGTAAGGGTTCTAGCTCCGACTTAGGTGGCGGTGCCTCTAAAAGTTGTGATTCTTGTGGTTTTACCTTTACTGCAAAAGTTCCTACACTTTTATCATTAACAAATTCAATTCTTGCAACATCCATAATGTCCAGTGGTTGTTCGATCAAAGGAAGTGATTCTTGGGGCGTTACTTTCATAGCACAAGTCCCTACACTTCTATCCACAACATCATCATAAGTAGTGAAGAGTACACTAACATCAATATCAACAATTTCATTGGCAATCGTAAACTGATCATCCTCATCACAATCATCATCAGAAAAATCTATAACACCATCAACAAATGCAACTTCATTAAGTACATCCAACATTTTGCAAGCCACCACATCATTATCACAGAATTTTCCAAATTCTTCATCTTTCTTGGCTTTCACTAAGCTTTGTGGAAAAGGGATTGGTGGTACATAGGTCCTCAGAGGCATTGGGATGAATTTACTTTTCTTTTCCTCAGATTCCCTTTGAGAATGTGGCGGAGGTCCAAATTGCTCATCTAGCTTTGGTATGACCAACCGTTGAGGGAATGGTACTGGTGGCATATAGACCCTTACTAGAATGGTGGAATTGAGTTTTTATGATTCTTTTGTGTTGGTACTGGAAGCACTAGCTAATCAAACCAGTATTTTGATATTGGCAAAGGTTCAACGTTAAGGGTTATTGCGATCTAACAAACTTGACTAAGTGTGCAGGAAAGTCTAGTTGAGGCTAGGCAAACAAGTCATGATCAGTTTAACTGGGCAAGGAAGTCCTAGTCGTATGGACTGGACAATGAAGTCCTGGTCAAGGGGACTGGGCAGAAAACTTGGCAGATCGAGGACGTTGGGAAGAAGTCCTAGGGGTCGAGGACACTAGGCAAGAAGCCTTATGGGTCGAGGACACCAGACAGAAGTCAAGATGGGTCGAGTATCAGACGTCTAGCGGGAAGTCCCAAAGGTCAAGATTGAATGTTGAGCAAAAGTGCAAATATGTCTAGAGGACCAGATGTTTGGCAATAGATATATTCTCCTGAGAGGAGTAGGTGAGGATACGTTCCCCGTTGAGGGAACAATAGGCATCGGTTCGACCTAGGGTTTTACTGAAAATTTGAAAGTTAGGACTGGACAGTCCTAGACTGTCAAATAATTTTATTTAAAATTATTCTATGTTTCTGTGCTAATTCTATGATATAGAAAATTTAAAGTCTGGAAAAGTTGATCCAAGCACCTAGAAGGGATCCAAGTGCCCTAAGTTGATTCAGTTGCCTCAAAGAAATTGAGGCACCTTAATCACCTCAGCAACGATAGGATGAGGTGGCAGCCTTGGATTGGCCTACACACATCAACATCCAGGCACCTCAAAGGGATTGAGGTGCTCGGATCAGGATAAAAGTTGTCGGATAGAGCTTCGCCGAGGGGTCACCATGTCAACCTCAATCCAGGCGCCTTAAAGGGATTGAGGTGCCTATATTAGCCTATATAGGCAGATTCAACCAGAGGCTTCATACAACAATTCTCTACGACTTTCGTGCTCGCGCACTGCTCCTAAAAGCTCTCTTCGACGTCGAAATGCTACTCCGACAACCAACACTCAAGCCACTACCCTAATCTGTTGTTGGTATAATTTCAATTGTGTCATTTCTTTTGAACTCGATATTTGTAATTCTTTGAACTCTTAGTAGATTGTCCAACGAAAGCACTCAATGAGTGCGGGCCTTGGACTAGAAGTCGCCAGGCTGTGAACCAAGTAAAAATAAAATGTTAGCTTGCGTTTATTTTTCTATTTATATTTACGCTACATACTCAAGTTTTTGAAAAGCGTGAAAAAGTCACGAGCGCTATTCACCCCCCTCTACCGCTTTCACCGATCCTACATTTTGTTGATTGTGGTGAAGGCTTATCAAGTCGTGGCTCAGATTCATCATGACAAAAATATTTCTCTTGAGATTCCAAGAGTTGTGGTGGAGGTCTAATGAATTGTGAAGTCAATCTCTCAATTTTGTGATCTAGCTGATTGAACCCCTCGTTCTGTAGTTTGATAACATTCTT
Source organism: Hedychium gardnerianum (assembly GCA_038050645.1). Taxonomy (NCBI): domain Eukaryota; kingdom Viridiplantae; phylum Streptophyta; class Magnoliopsida; order Zingiberales; family Zingiberaceae; genus Hedychium; species Hedychium gardnerianum. The sequence goes on along the minus strand of JBBUKS010000104.1, from coordinate 7,130,089 downwards.
TATCAGATTCTTAAAATTTTCGAGCAACTAAAACAACTCTTGATTGGCATTCAAATTTGCATCCATGGCTCGCACTTCTGAGATTCTTGGGGAAGAAGTAACTCAATTTTCATCTGACCACTTATGGAGGTTTAGTGTCACTTGATCAATTAGATCATATGCTTCATTCAAACTTTTATTCATCAAAGAATCTCTTACAGCTGAATCCAAAAATATCTTTTTTGAGAAAGAAATCCCCATATAGAATATATGCACAGTTAGCTACTTTTCCAAACCATGATGAAGACATTGCCACAATAAACCTTTAAATATATCTCATGCTTCAAATAGTGATTCTCCATCTTCTTGAGCAAAAGCTTGTCATTCTATTCCTCATATACATTGTCCTACTTGGAGGGGGAAAATGATTCAGAAACCATTGTTCCAATTGTTCCTAGTTTGTTATGCTCTGTTGAGGGAGAGAATACAACCAAGTCCTTGCTCTATCTTTGACACTAAAAGAAAATGCCAACAACCGAATAACATTAGCAGAGACTCCTTCACAATTCACCATATTGCAATAGTCTAGGAATATCTCATGGTGTAAATAAAGATTTTCTAAATTTTCTCCTCTGAATTTGTGACTTTGTATCATAAAAATTAATGTTGGGTCTAGTTGGAAGTTGTTAGCATCGATATGAGGTTGCACAATAGGAGAACTCGCTCTTACTGATATGGGTGTGAAAAATTCTCTCAAAGGCTGGTTTGCCATGTTGGATCTCATCGTATCTTGTAAAAAAAAAATAGTAGGCTTTTGGATCACCTACAAAAGAAAATTATTAGAAAAACAAGAATGCAGAATTTAAATAGCAAGAAAGAAAAAAATAGAATTTATTAACAAAAAGAAAAACGGTCTAGAATAATTAAATTGCTTATCAACTAATGTTAATTTAAAACAGTCTCCGACAACAATGCCAAAAACTTATTTTCTCACCGCAAGTGCATGGTAAAGTCATCAAGTAATAAAATATTGAACCATAGGGACTGCTGATTAAATACTAATCGAGTTCGCAAAGCAAGTTTTCTAAACAATCAAAGTTGTGTGTAGTCACGAGAATAAGAGAGAGAAAGAGTGAGCTGAGCACTAGAGAGAGTTGAGAGAGAGAGAGAGCACAAGAGGAAAAGGTTGAAGAGAAGGTCTAGAACAGAGGTGGTCAAGAGAAAACAAGTGGTCAAATGGAGAAGTGATTTTAGGATTTTGGTTTTATTATGATGCTAGTTGATGTACTATGGATTGTTCATTACCTTACCCTCCATGTTTATGCTCTTGTAGTGATTCTAACAAATTATTGGTATGAACCCGTGAAGGTTACACCGGAGTATCTACACCATTTCCTACCAATGCCACTAAGTAGAAGAGGTAATATAGAAAGTCCGATTAAAGGTAACCCTCTATCACTAAGGGCTCCTCAATCATACAATCTAGATTACACAAGTCACTTTCTAACATTGAATTGGTGAAAACCCATTAAACTCTAATTAGATAATACCTTGTGGAGAATTGACCCTCATTTTGAGATGAAGACTCTAGAAAGTCCGGTTAAAAGGTAACCCTCTATCACTAAGGGCTCCCCAGTCATATAATCCAAAGCATCTCCTATACATGGTGACCAATCCTTCACATCCATATGCATTCATCATACATGCATTTAATCAAACACAAACAAGATACAACACACATGGAACAAGTCATAAACATATCATAGAACAATGAAATGGACCAATACATAGTTAATACATCAATATCACATCATAATTACTTCCTACATCCTAGAATTCAGTGTTACTTCATGAAGAAGGAAGAACAAACCAAAGACATGAAAGTAAACATTCTTACAACCTAAATATGAGAATGGAGGAGAAGAAATGCTTAGTGAGGAGATTATCAGTGTCTTCAAGATGTTTCCTTGCTCCGGAAGTGGACGGATCGTCATGGCGGCTCTTGAATGGTAGCCCTAGGTTTTCCCCCAATGGGAGAAACCCTCCTCCCCTTGAAAAGGGGATCTCAAACCCCTTTTATAGGTGATCCACATGGCCACAGGGACTCGCCACACATCCATGCCTCATAGGCATGACTGTGTTGTGAGAAGTGCTAGAAAAAGGGCACGGTCGTGCTCCTTGGGTATGTCCCAACCATGGGAAAGATGCTGAAGGGAGACACGGCTGTGCTTTTGGGCATGACCTGGCCATGGTTGGTGCAAAAATCCTTCGATGAGCATAGCTAGATGAGAGACACAGTCGTGCCTTTGGATATGGCCTGGCCGTGAGTGTTACTGGAATTTCCGAGGAGAGCTGCTGAGGATGCATGACCGCTCCTTTGGGCACGACCTAGCCATGGAAGCTGTTGAAGGCACCAACTGATGAAGCACAGTCGTGCCTATGAGGCACGACCATGCTTGGCTTGATAAGACATGATTGTACCTATAAGGCACGACCATGCTTGGCTGCTTTCCCTTCGAACTTGGTCCAATATCCATTTCACTTCATTTTAGCTCCAAATTACGTTCTGTTAATGAAAATACAAAGAGAGCAGATCTCCTAACCAAAGGAGGCATGACATAATAATGAAATAGGGTGCGATAATGTAGATCATACTCAGTGAAATGCAAGTAGATGTGCAACCAAGCCTAAAAACATATATAATCTATGCATATTAGAGGTCAACTAGATACTAAGCAAGACCCGAATTCAGGCTTGAAAAAGATGAATTTAGGGTTACTAATCGATTGGTAAGCCCTAAACCTGGTATCCAGATTTTAGGGTTGGGTAATCAATTAGTGCAATCAATTGATTTGATCGATTGGAAGAACCCTTCTCGCGAAAATAAAAGCTTTCCCAATCGATTAGGGTAATTGATTGGTGCTCACCAATCGATTAGGAATTAAGCCAAATTGATTGGCTGTGAGTTTGTTGCGCGGAAAAAGGGAGTTGCAGAATCGATTGGAGAGGAGGCTCAATCGCCTCTCCAATCGATTAGCAGTATGTTTTCTCGAGTGAACAGAAAGTTTGTGAATCGATTAGGGCAATCAATTCAGCCTGAGCCAATCGATTGGCCAGAGTTCTCGAGTGAACAGAAGGCCTCTGAATCGATTAGGGCAATCAATTAACTAATCGATTAGTATGACTCACCAATCGATTGGACATGCAAAAAGAATCATTTTATAGGTTTTGAACGGTCGAGCTGACATGATAATCAATTAGGGGTAAGGCCAATCAATTGGGAGGCATTTTCTAGGGATTCGAGTTTTTCGGGCAAATCAAGTTCAAAGAAGCGAAGCGAGCTATTCACCCCCTCTCTAGCTCATACCGGTCCTAACAAGTGGTATCAGAGCAAGACTGCTCTTCATCAGACTAACCACCAGAAGAAGCAAGAGCTAGAGGGAGAAGAAAGAAGAGCCCTAAATTTCAACAAGTATAGGACTTATCATCAAGGAGCTCAACTTCAAAATGGAACCCCGAGATAGATTTGGATATGATATCTGGGCACCTCCACCCTTCAGATTTGGAAGCTTCAACCTTTCGAAATCAAGGGTTAAAAATTTCTTCATGATGGACATAGAGCAATGGTTTGCTCTAATGGAGGGAAGTGGACCGAGGAGCAAGTGAAGAGATTTGAGGCAAATGAAAAGGTAACTAAATTGTTAGTTAATATTTTTCTTAACAATATTTTGTGTAAGATAGGCATATATCAAGATGCTAAGGATGTATGGAACAAGCTTTCGATCAAGAGCTTGAGGATTCAGAGATTGAGAGGTGCTCAACATCTGAGGAGGAAATTGAAGAGGCATCTACCTCAAGGATTGAGAGAGAGAGATCATCGACACCGGAACAAGAAAAACCCTCAACTTCCGGAATCAATGAAAAAGAATCATGTGTCACCCCTATGAGTAAAGAAGGTATAACTATTTCAAGTTGTAAAAATAAAGATCACATCATTTGCTTTGAGTGCAAGGACAAAGGCCACTATAAGAGCAAGTGTCCAAAATTAGTCAAGAATAAGACTAAAATGAGACCCAAGGTGAAGGAGAAATCTAAAGAGGTTGGAATCTTGATACGAAAAGACAAGGAGCACATTGTGTGTTTCTTGTGCAATCACAAGAGACATTATCAAAATCAATGTCCAAAGAGGAGGCTTCAAAGTAAGAACAAGGAAGGAAGCTCAAGTCAAAGGGAAGCTTCCAAAAGCAAATTCAAGGTACCATTAGTTAATGATATTTCTTTATATCATGACAACAAGCATGTTGGAAATAAATTTTATCATTTTAGTGCTTGTTATCATGAAAATAGAAAGCATGAAAATACTAAGAAAAATTACAAGTCATTTCATGCTAGAACAACCTTACCTAAGG
>JBBUKS010000104.1:7106728-7122185 GCA_038050645.1 Hedychium gardnerianum | reverse complement strand
CTGGCAACCTAACGCAACCCTCCTCCTTTATCCGGGCTTGGGACCGGCCATGACTAGTTCGTCATGGGCGGAGTTACAGAAATATATAGATAGATAAAAAAAAAAGAGGCGGCCACAAAAAAGAATAATAAGGATAATGTAGAAAAAGAAACAAAAGAGACAAAAGGAAGGGAATGAAAGAAAGCTCCTCTAGTATATTCCTTCTCTGCATCATATGTTGTTTCCATTTCTTGCTCCAATATCTTTGATTTAGTGCTTTCTTTGCTTAACCATACCAAGAGTCAGTATAGCTGTAAGCGGAAGTGGCATAAATCGAAACTAAACTTCAAACGAAGGTCAATGCTGTTAGATATCAAGTTTTTTCACATTTAATTTTTTGCATTGAATTAAATTTTTTAGAATTTTTTGATGATGAAGTAAGTTGAACCGAACGGATAAATTTGGTTTTGGACATCAAGCTGAAGCTGAATTGAGTTCGAATTGAACCCATTGGATAGGCGTGGTGATTAGAGTTATGTGGGTTTAAATCGGAATCAATTTATATTTGCTTTTGCCAATTCAGAGTTGAACCAAATTTTAAATGAGGAACCTACTTTAGTCGCATCCTAACTTTAGTCGCATGAGGACGAATTAGAAATTTTTTTGAAGAGGAGTTAGGAAAGCTAACACAATCGCAGATGCACTGAGAAGGAAAACTAGAGGAGTTTTGGCATGTCACATAGTGATAAATACTAAGGTAATAAGATAACTTTAGATCTTATTGAAATGGGGCAGACACAAGGAGCCATATTGGCATCCTTGGTTGCAGAGTTCCCATTAGTAGAGCAGATTAAGGGAAATCAAAAGGATAACTAGTATCTCAAATCAGTAGCTAGTGAACTGAACTGAAGTTAGACTCAAAGCTAGAGTTTTCTTGTGATGTGGATGGATCTCTTCAATTAAAAGAATTTAAGGTTGTAATATAAATCGATTTCTTGTTTATTTAATTAAGATTAAACTCATGCATACATATCTTTTCTATTTACTCACTTAGCAAAGTGAGAATATATTTAATTTTGCATGCAAAGGTTGATTTTAGAGTTGGAATTGCTTAAAAATCCTCAACCTGTTGATTCCGCATTTGATTCTACTTTATTATATTTTTTTGTAAAAAAAAAGGTGAAAATATATTTACAGTTTGTTCAAAACTTTTGGTTCTCTTGAGTTAGTAACCGTTTATATGTGTGGCTCTTGGTTTCTTATTATTACATTGTCACCAAGTGGGGTACATTATAGGAAGTGAAAATTACACTCTTAAAGTGTGATAAATTCAATGATTAGCGTCTGGCTATACAACAACTTGAAGGAACACTGGATTTTCATAAAACGTTTTTGCCTTCTCAAACCGCCCATATGTTTGGAAGTCAACTCAGTTTGACTTGTCTGCGTTGACAACACAGCCCTTGTATATCAAGTAGCCACAGTTACTTTAATTGATTAGAAAAAAATTACATATCAGGTCAAGTTATATAACTAAAAGATAACCAAGACAATAAGACCTATGTTGCATGATCTAACTAGTATTGCACTGATTGATGAGAATATTTTTCTTTTTCTTAAGCAAACCAATTTGTGAAGAGGAACCAAGTTAACATGTCTATCTTGCATGGTTTCACTAGTATTGATATTGTAAGGACCTCCCAAAAATATTTGCTATCACAATAAGATTAATGAATCTATTGTATTCAGCACTGAAAAGTACAATTAAGTGCATGACAAGCAAACAAAATATTCCAGACCATTATGATCCTGTAGTTTCACCAAGGCACTTACCCACTGTAAGAGGAAAATCTCTCTACTCCAACAATCTCAATAGCCTCATTAGCATTCATTGAAGGCAAGAAAAGCATCCCAACAATTAGCTCTGGATTTATCATGAATCGGATTTCTTCCTGTTTTGAAATCCCAAGACAATGTTTATCTTTCTACAGAACCACATGCACATGGAAACACAAAAGCTATCATGAAATGATTCAGGTTCATAAAAATCAATGCCATTACCATAAATCATTACTTAAATCAAATGAATATGACCAGAAAAAAGTACTGTCTCCTTAAATGTCAGTACAAAACTCTTTTTTGTGCTTCATTATTCAAGAGGCAGCTATTTTACCAAGAGACATATACTTCAGTTGTTTCTGCATCATTTTTTGTTATACCAAAATTTTAGTTAATCTACAACAAGAACAACCAAACCTTTATCCACTAAGGTTTGATTAACCTATATATAATTAATTAAATTTATCTGGACCTAAATTGATTAAATAGGGATATAAATTAGACATAACTGATTCAATTATAATTAAATAAAACTCTTATTGAGAAGTAGGGTCTGAAGGAGGCCCATATTGCATGCAATCAACTTAAGTTGAAATCAAGTTTTGGTTTAATCAAGGTGTAGTGGGGGTGTTACTACAAACTTGCACCATCCCCCACCCGCTCACTTCTTTATGTCTCCTCCTACAACTTTAGGATGCACACTACACTTCCTAACCCAAGGAAAGGTGGTTTGTAGTAGGCAATGCTCTACCCTGCAATGACATGCATTGTTGATGTCAGTGGCAAGATTTGCAACATAACAACAAATCTATATAAAGTTGTGGCTATCGACAAACATGTTATACCAAAAAGGGGTTGGCGTTGAGAGGTAGGACCCTCTCCTATCTTGTTGAGGTAGGATGTCCATCACAGGGTTTTGGATTTGTCATTGACCCAACATTGCAAATAAGTGTTCTTTTGGTTGATGTCTCTGATGGATAGGTTTTTTCGATTGCCCATTCTGATACCTCGAAGATATTGGGGTGTTGAGTTAGTTGGTCAAGGTCGGAGTAATCAAGTATAAGCTCAAAAACTCAAAGGTTTTTTGTTACCATGAGGGTACTGTGAGCACTATTTGCAAGGAATCAATGTGGATCAGCATTGTGTATAATTGATCCATAATGATTTTGGGTTGTGATCCATAGCACATCGTCAAACCAATAACAATTAAGTTTGTGACTTCTATTGGGGTTTGTCATGTATTACATGTTGTAGAATAGTTGGCAATCTTCATCATGATTGGGGAAGGGGTAGTAAGTGGATCAGATAAGGAACTAATAGGCAATAAGGACTAGGTTTGGCCCAGGATGGTTGCTGTAATTCTATGTTATATTGCTGTGAGGTTAAGATGCATATGATGTAAGTTGCGTCATTGGATGTCAATAACTTAGGAGAGGGAGGATTTGAACCAAGTTTAAGAGATTATTGGTAATTGTAAATTTTGATATAGGGTTTGGTTTGGAATCAAAACTGAGCAGATCTGGTTATGTGTAGAGTTGAGTTAAATCCAGATGGTTGAGTTCTTGAGAAACCAAACCAGACAAGGAAATTCATTATATTGGCTAAATTTCTTCCGAGTCATATATATTATACTTACACTCTTGTTATCATGTCATAGTGATTTACAAGTTATCCACTTCTATTGTACAATCATATGCATCACTACTATTGATCGTACGTATTTGTCATCAGTTGACATGATTATCATTTTGCTATTGCAATGCATTATGCTATATGATTCAACTGACCATAGTTCACATAGCATGCTGGGAAAATTGCTAGATTAATGATCATCTGAGTCAGATTCAGCGTGTAATATGATTTGATATGTGGTCTGGACCTTCAGAATGTGATCCATATACGTACGGTTCTGGTGTTTAGCTCAAATATGGGAGTCACTCAGCATTTGCACAATTTCACATTCTACCTTTAGGTGCAGAGTGTCAAATGTGATACTAATCAAACAATGGAATTGTTAAGGCACAACCACATGTGTGTTTTGCTATTCCGGGTATTCTCTGCTTTCAATGATGTATTTTCTCTCTAATATGTAATTCACACACTAAACCTTTTCCCTTTTATTGCATCCCACCCCACCCTTTCTATCTATCTTATCAAAACAAAAGAGGGCTTGGTAAGGGCAGGCAGCAACTGCCATGGGCAGTTGCCACATAATGCAACTGCCCCATGACAGTTGTCTTAAGTCAAATTCTCGTCCAACCTCATGGGAGATCAACTTCTAATAATGACATTGTTGAAGCACGTCATTACAGTACTACATCAATGTATAAACATATATTTACCACAGTTTATTTGCATTACAAGATCATTAGCAGTGCAGCCAAAAGTAAAACTTAACCTTGTAGAACTTAGTAAACAACCATAAAATCAAAAACCCTCGAACTTATGAAGTAACTGCTATCAAGCACAGCAAAACTTGCTTTGGTGAGCAGTGTGAACTAAAAAATTAGAAATACAAGTTCAAGATATCAAGATAGAAAACCTGCAAGCATCCCTGACCAAGAGCTCCTCCTCCTAGATATTCATTTGCAAAATCCACTTCGATAGCTTCATTCGGCTGGTCTTCTATCAAGCCTTCAGAAAAGACCTATCAGAAAATAAGAGAAGAATTCAGTAGTGTACCACTCTAGAACTAAAATGTTTTAATGAAAAATTCACATCTGCATCGAACATTACCTCAAAGGAGCATAAAGGCGTAGTAGATGACCTCCAGTAAGTAGTTGATGAATATGCTAAACCATGGTCAGAAGTGTCAACATGCAGAACTTTTCGTTCAAAGGAAACAGATCCAGTTGGAATTTTCGAAGTTATCCTTTCAAAATAGTGAACAATGCATTTAACTTTCTGTACTTGGTGCTGCTTCTCATTCCAATAGAGAGGCCTATAGATGATAAATAATTTCAGCAGTTGCAATGAAAAAGTGAACCAATTAATAACTGAAAAAAGGGTGCAAAAGAAGACACTGCATGAGAGTAAGGAAGTGGGTATGGGAAGGGTGTGAGGTCGCAAATCAGGGACACCAAGGTAGATATCAATTTTCAAATGCAAAAAGTCAACTGATTTAAACATGAAAAATGGTGCAAAAGAGGATACTGTATGAGAGCTAGAAGGTGGGTGGAAGGGTGTGATTTTAATCGGGACACTAGGATATTGGATATCAATTTTCAAATGAAAGGTAATAAAATCAAACTAACGCATGCAGCAAATAGTCTGGATACAGACTGCTAACTAATGTAAACAAAATTAATAACCAGCTAATGATACAAAACTACAAGCTCCAGGAGTATTTTTTTTCTTTCTCTTCCTCACTATGACACCATGTTTCTGTCGAACCAGAAAACTATGCATCCTAGATTGTCCTAAATTGCAAACTTAATGATTCATTGGATTTACAATTGTATGGATCAGCAACTGCGAACAAGTGCAAGCAAAGTTTTGAAGTACATCGCTATTCTGGAATTGGAGTAATTTTAATTTGATGATAAAGTGGCTTAAGAAAACTTGATCTAGTTCAAAATCACTAAAAATTTCAAAGAATGCTTGAGGTAGCAAGTATATATAATTTTGGCTGATAGGAGTAGTTCTATTTGATAATTTTTACATTCAAATTTTTTACTTATACAGCACATTTATTGTTAATTTGGTCTATAATATACTAAAAATCTGAACTTTGGATCGATATAACCGATCCTACCTAGTGGAATAAGGCTTGATGGTTGTTGTTGCTCTATGGCACATTTAGAGGTTTCAACTTTTTTTTCCCTACAACCTATGTTAATTGTCAGGCAAAATTGGAAGTAACCAAATTGTATATTTAAGGAATCTGAAACCTGTTGAATCCATGGCCTTGTGACCAAAGACAGCAAAGATTTCATATAATAATAATCAGTTTACAAGTTAGAAATACAGAGATGTTTATGCAGACAATGCAAGATTCTTGTTTCTCAAAATACACACTGCTGCTTACTGCATCTAGGTTTAGTTTAATGGTTAGCACTTGTTTATGAGTGAATATTAAAAATCCTTAGCTAGGTTACAACACTTTTTATCTTCAAGTTACAAATAGCCTTACATAGAATGTTAGATAGCATAAAACAGTTGAGCATTCTCCTAGTTCAACATTTGATTTAACTACTACTAAAATTTTCCAGCATAGCAAGTACTTAGAACTAGCGGTGTCAAAAATGAACCCGACCCGCCGACCCGAGTCGACCCGAAAAAAATCAAGTTCGGGTTGGGGATTTTTGGGTCGGGTCGGGTTTGAATCGACCCGGGTTGGTATAAATTTAGGATTTAGGGGTTTTTTGGGAGTTAAATCAAATTTTATTTTGAAAATTAAGATATTTTAGGTACATAAATAATAAAATGTAGTATAACAATGATGAAATATTGAAATAAAAGTGAAAAAAAATTATAGGAAAATAACAAAAAAAAATATTTTTTTTTGGGTTGGTTGGGTTCGGGTTGAGAATTTTTTTTGGGATCTTCAACCCAAATTGACAACCCTACTTAGAACCAGCAAATCCTAATTCAAAATTACACCTACATGCCACTAGCTTATGAGACATTGTAATTCTATCTTTTGAATAAACCTGAAAGGATGTGAGACAATAAGACGAGAAACTGAAATCAAACCTATCACAGACCATATACAGGAAAATAATGAGAACATGCCTATCCAGGTAGTTTACGATTAAGAGAAAAACAATGATAGGAGAGAAGGTTGAAACTTGAAAGATTGGTAAATAAACTTCTTGAACATACAGAATATGTAGCTATAGTCCAAGAACCAAGTCAGTGGAAAATTTCCATACTATGATAAGAATCTAATAAATACATGTTTGTGCATGATCATTAATGCCATCAAATCCAATTTAGCAAGTACATATAATATTAAAAGTTCCTGCTTATAAATTGTATCTTATAAAATGAATAGAAGTACTTACGCAAACAAGTTATCGAAGTTGATGATCGGAAGACCTCTAAAGCCTCTATCACTGGTGGGAAATAAACAAAACATTGCACATGATAGAAGAGCAGCTATCAGTTCCTGATGAAAGCATGAAATGTTAATGTTGTATTAGAATAAGCATCAGGGAAAATGGGGGAAAAAACACTTTTGGCATAGAGGTACTTTTCATTTTACACTTCATTTGAAAATATTCTCATATCCAAACTTCAATATACTTCTTAAATACCGATTATAAGAAGCATTTTTATTTAACTTTTATCCATGACCATTTCTTCTTCATTACTAGTATATTCTGGAGATTATCATCATCAGGCCACAATAATCCTGACTATTTGAAGTCAGTTATATGAATCTTTTATTTCTAATGAATGAATTCTGTGTAAGGCCACATGATTAATGATATTTCAATCAACTAAATCAATTCCTGTTACATTTTCTAGAGTTTTTATCTTCACCTTATAATGTAATTAATTCTACTTTTTATTAACTAGAAATTATTGGTGGCGTTTAAACATGACTATGCTATCTCATATCATCGAATTTTGAATTTTGCATTCTTTTAAGCATGAGAGTTTCTTGTCCAAGAACCCTAGGACTTTGATGAGGGACATGGCCTCTTTATTGGCCACACCCTCTTTCTTATCCTCTTTTGATTTTATCCTTGCTTATTCTTTGATCCCTCTTTGTTAGCCTTCATTGAGACTTTTTGCAACACTTGCTCAAGAGGTTCTTTTGTTCTTCTTGTTGAGTCAATGTACATGGGCCTGTAAAGAACCCCTGAGCTTGTCAAGTGAAAGACATCATATCTTTTGACTCCTCAGTCGCCTATTTGTCATCCAAAAAAGCATAGAACCTTTTTTACTAGTCGAACATCTTTAAGTTTCTCTCGTATTTTCGCAATTGGTTGACTATGGACAAACCTCTAAAGAAATAGTTTGAAATAGATTCAAAAACTGACATATGTAATGCCTCAATATCACCACGAAGAACTTAGAGTCATGCCTTTATTACTTTGCCAAATCCTTAATGGACATTTTCAAGAATGTCCTGTGCTTGTTTTGAAGTACTTGTGGTTGCGATATTTTCAAAAGTTGATTCATCCACTGTTTGATAGATGAGGTGTAGAGCCTTCTTGTCCTTCTTACAAGAGTCTCGTAGCTTCTCTTTATTGATTGTCGAGGACAATTTCTTCTTGCAGCTCCATATGACCTTCAATAACATTTCAAATAGTTTGGGATTCAAGTAGGTGATTCATGTTTATGCTTCAATTGTCATAGTTTCTATCAGTAAGACGATCAAATGAAGGTTGTCGGAAGTTTGGCATGGCTTTGATACCACTTTGTTGTTTTTAGGACAAAAGTAGAGAGAGGGAGAAGCTTTGAGGAATGAAACAAACTAGAGAACTTGTTATCATTCGCAGACAAACTCCACATTTTTATAGGGGCTTAGAGATACAAGATATCATGACCACACTAAAAATATAAATCCATATTGTTTCCTCCAATTCATGGCCTTTGAGTGATAGAGAATTTTATATTATTTCTCTACTTGATGGCCCTTGAATGACAGAGAATTGTAATAAGAATTGACTATGTGGAGGACAAAAGAAAAATAAAATAAAATTTAAGTTTACTCAACAAAAATAAAATCAACTGACAAGGTAAATACGAAGTTATGTTGATCTCATAGAGTCTCACCTGACTAAGAAACACTCTGCCCGGTTCCTGAGGACCCATGATGCGGATGCCAGACTTCCCTTCAGAAAACAGCTTATCGGATTTCAGATAATGCGACTCCAAGAGAGAAGGTAGCTGCAGCAGCAATCTAGCCATCTCAGGAACTACATTGTCGAACCATACCCTCGAATCTTCCTTCGACATCAGCTGCCAAAATAAAAGGATTACAAAAAAAAACAATTTGGGCTTTAAAATTCGTCATTTGTCAAATATTGACCACAAACCAACTTCCCTTTGGCTTACTTTCTTCTTCACTTAAAATAAATAGTCAAAAGAAATTTTAAAAAAAAACATCTCGGCCGTCGACGTAAACCTTTGTCAAAGATATAGAGAGATGAAGGGTTGAAGTCATAAAGAGAAGGAAACACCTCGTCGAAGAAGGAGGAGAATCCAGAGGCAGATCCATGGGCCAAGGGGTGGGATGAGAGGCCGAGGGATTCCCTCAGGTCGAGAATGGCGTCAAAAAGGACATCGCCGGAGCGGATGCGACTGACGTCGGGACCCAAGGCGAGAGCTTTGATCGATCCGAGGGCCCCGGAGGGCCAGCATAGGGAGGAGGAGCGGAAAACCAAAGGGAGGAACGGGACGATGGAGGCGAGATCACCCCTCGTCTCCATCTCCTCGAGCCGAGCGAAGTCGAACGGGACGACCGTCGTGTGGACTGGGGGTGGAACCGCCCATCGGCCTATGTATATTAATATAATTAAAATTTAAAATTTCTTTTCGAGATTATTAGGCTTAATAATTGAAAATAAAATTAGTTTAAAAATACCCATTACATAATTCATCTTGAATAAATTTAAATATGTCAAAATTAATTCTAAATATTTATTTTTAAAATATTAAATTTTATTAATTCAATAAATCTTTAATGGCCCTTTAACTTTTTTACCTAATAAATATCATAAAAAAATTAAAATATAAAAAAATAATGAATGATATAACATCAAATTTATATAATCGATGATAAATTAAAAAATATTCATGGATGATTTAAAAACTCAATATATTATGATTGTATATTTTATTTAAAAAACATTCTATAAATACATAATTGAATTAAAATATATATATATATATAAATACAATAACACGTTTCATTATGATGTTAATAAAAAAAAATAGATCCGTGAAGTTCTTGTCGATATGATTTATTTTTTATAATTATTTTATACTATTCACTCAACTATTTTAATTGAATATAAAAAAAATGTTTGAACTTAGAAGGAAAAATTACAATATATATATATATATATATTAGAACAGATGACTCATATATTTTAACCTCCCTCAACTTATATTTATTTTTCATACATTTTGAGAACTTCATGGGCTTTTACATACATTTTGTCATAACTATGAATCTACCCGCGTGACTCTAAATTCATCCGACATCCTTGATATCTATTGTATTCAATATTCAAACCTTGATGCAATTGAAAAAAAATCTATTTTGTGATAAGTCATGTAAATCCATTTTGTGCAAGCCTAGGTCACCTTTTTCCTGAAAAAGAGTTTTAACACAATGATAAAAATATCATCATATAATTTAAAGATCACGAATTCAAATCTTAAAAATAATCTCTTGCGTACAATAAACCTCATTCCAACCCAACAACCTTTTAAACACTTTCTCTAAATGCATGATAAAGTACAATTATAGAATTCTCTCGACATTAAAGTTCATGTATAATACCTGTCTAAAGTCTTTAAGTTGAAAATTCATAGACTACAACTAATTTCTCTTTTCTTTTTTTTCAACATTCCTTAAGAAATAAATTAAAGACTTCTCAATATTCACCTATAACTCAAAGGCTTCCCGAACTACTTTAGGATTTTCAATGTTATGTCAAATATAATTATCCATTAAAGCATTGGTGCAATCGATCCCTGGTTAAGATTGACAAAATTCGAATTGATTTAAGTTGAGATTTCGATATTTGATCAATATATTAGTGATCGTGTGAGATGCCAAATAGATCAAGATTGATTAAATATTTGAAAGTTGATCAATATGTAAAGTAGACTGAGTGAAAAGTCAAATATGTCAAGGTTGATCAAATACTTGACAAAATCTAAAAAAATACAAATGAGTCACGGTTGACCGGATACTTGGTAATCGGAAGTCCAACAAATAATTAATAAGAAGAAAGTTTAAGTGAGTTACAGTTGATCGGACACTTGACAGTCGAAAGATCAACAGGGAGTTGGCATGAGGCGTGAAGTTCCGATAAGTCAAGGTTGATCGAATGTCAGATAACGATGAAGTCCCGATAAGTCAAGATTGATCGGATGTTAGGCAACGAGGAAGTCTCGACAGGTCAAAGTTAACCAGATGCTAGGCAACAGGAAGTCTCGACATATCATGGTCGACCGAATGTCGGGCAAAGGAAGTCCTAGTAGGTTGAGGTTCACTAGATATTGGACAAGACGAGAATTGGTCTTTGATAAGGTTGAAATATGAGTATTAATCGATTGATAGTGATGCAAAAATGATATAGCAAACTTCCGAGACAATAACTTTTGACTCGAATATTAGAACGAGGTGATCTAAGGTGTGAAACGGAGCTCGTTCAGATATCTATATTTCTTACTCAATGTCAATGGACTGATTATGTGTATCAGTCGACTAATGTCGATCAGAATTGAACAGAAGCAAGTCGATTTGATTGTTTGACTCGACTGATGACATTAATTGATGGATGGTTGATATCAGTAGACAGATGACTTGAGAAATCAAACAAAAGTAAGTCGATTCGACTGTTCAACTAAACTGATAACAACAATCGACTGATAGTTAATATTAGTCAACTAATGTCGATCATAAATAGAACAAAAGCAAGTCGATTCAACTGTTAGACTCGATTGAGGATATCAATCGACTGATGGTTAATATCAGTCAATTGATGTTCAAATAATCGACAAAATCAAACAGATTTCAGAAGGTTCAGAGGTCATTCAATGATAGGAATAATATCAGAGATCATATCAATCAACTGATAGGTAAGATCAGTCAACTGATGGGTAAGATCAGTCAACTGATGGGTAAGATCAGTCGACTGATAGGGAGAAATCAGCCCCAACCTAAAGACTTTAAAAGAGGAATTTTGAGGAGATTTTCAAAGTCAGTTCTTGGAGATTTGAGGATGAAGTATTGTCGTATTTCCAGACCAACAAGAAGCATTCTCAAGCAATCAAAAACGATCAAAAGCGAGATTTTTGTAAAGTTGTTTATATTCTTGTATTTGCTTTTATTTCTTGTATTATTGTGAAATTAGTTGTAAGAGGCTTCTCTGCCTTTGAAAGATTTTCGAGAAGGAGAAGGTTAGTGGAGGTAGATCGCTAGGATTAGGCCTTGGATTAGTCGTCTTAAGAGGTGAATACCAAGTAAAACCAAGGTATTATGCATGTGACATCAAGTTTAATTCAAATATTCCGCTGCACATTCAAAGGATGAACCCGCAATCGAGATGAAGTGATCGGAGCTATTCACCCCCCCCCCCTTTTAGGTCGCATAGGTTCTAACAAGTGGTATCAGAGTAAAGCCTCTCTTCATCGGATTAACCTCCATCGGAGAACAAAAGCTAGAGGTAGAAAATAGAATCTCAAATTTTGAAGGGGTCAAATGGAGTTCAAAG
The DNA here is from genome assembly GCA_038050645.1 of Hedychium gardnerianum. Lineage (NCBI taxonomy): Eukaryota > Viridiplantae > Streptophyta > Magnoliopsida > Zingiberales > Zingiberaceae > Hedychium > Hedychium gardnerianum. The sequence continues at coordinate 7,109,961 of JBBUKS010000104.1, read as the reverse complement.
ACGGACTCAGATATGACATTTGAGTTCCACCTCCTTTTGGATTAGAATGCTTCAATCAATGGAAGACAAGGGTTGGAATTTCTTCATGATGAACATTGAAGATTGGTTCATCTTGATGGAGGGATTTGAAACCCCAATGTATAGCAAGGAAAAACTTCTCAAGAAGATGAAATGGATCGAGGATCAACTCCAAAAATTGGAGACAAATGATAAGATAACCAAAATTTTAGTTAATTTGGTTCCTAACAATATTTTGTGTAGATTAGGTATATATCAAGATGTTAAGGATCTATGGAACATGCTTGCCAAGCTTCGTGGAACTTTATCTTATACACAAGATGATCATGAGTCCAAGGAGGGAAACTCATTAGCTCAAGAGCCGAAAAATTTGAAAATCGAGAGGCACACAATTTTCGAGATAGAGGATGAATTTGAAGAACCATTCACCTCAAGAGATGAGGAGGAGGATAAATCAACAACATCGGAACAAGATGGAACTTCAACATCCAGATTCGATGAAGAAGAAGATTGTGTCACCTCAACAAGTCAAGAGAGCTCAAATTATGAAGGTATATCAATTTCAATTCATAAAGATAAAAATAATATCATATGTTTTGAGTAAAGGAACAAAGGGCAAATGTCCACAATTAATCAAAAGAAGGCTCAAGTGACACAAAGAGTAAGGGAGAAGCTAAAAGAGGTCGACCCCATGATATGAAAGGACAAGGAGCACATTGTGTGTTTCTCATGCAATCAACAAGAACATTACCAAAATCAATATCTAAGGGAGAGGAATCCGACTAAGAACAAATGAGAGAGCTCAAATCAAGGAAGAGCTTCTAAGGTATTATTTAATAATATAATTTCCTTGTATCGTGATAAGAAGCATGTTAGAGATAAGCCTTATGAATTTAGAGCTTACTATCATGAAGAAAGGAAACATGATAATTATAAGGACATTCATAAATTATATCATGCTAAAACAATCTTACCTAAGGATAGAAAAGTTGACAACAATCTAGGCAAGAATTCTAAGCAATTTAGACATATGCCTAAAAAAAGGAATATCCAAGACAATCATGAGAAATCAAGGATTAATGTCTTTGAGGTTGAAAATCAAGTTTTGAGATTAAAACTTGATCAATTAGAAAATACCCTTATGAAAATGACAAATGAAGTTAAAGGATCCAAGAAGCAAAACCTAGATTTAGGTAGACAAAAGTCATCTAAAGGTAAGAAATGTTTGAGATACAAACCTAAGTCTAAGGAAAGTATGACTTCATATCATAGAGTTCAATATAATTATAGAACTAATCCTAAGTCTAGAAGTGAAGTCAAGGTTACATGAGAGGTCATCCCTGGAGTTGACCTTGATGAGATTACAATGACTAAGGCTTCTAAGAAGTCTAAAAAGTCATTAAGAAAGTATTTAAGGAAGTTATCCCTAGTGAATACCTATTACACCCAAGGAGCTCCAATAAGTATTGGGTTGCTAAGAGTGTGATCTCTTCATACTAGATGGGTATAGAGTGTGTCAACCCAAATTAGAAGGGTAATTAACCCAACCATGGTGAAATTGATATTTTAGGACATTTTCAAGGTATTATGATATCTTGAAAATGAAAATTCAATTCTTTTCTTGGAAGATTTCTATAGTGTGCAAATTAAAGATTGAGGTCTTAAGTCAAAAACTAGCACAATATGATAGAATTCTAAAGTATGTCAAGTTGGTTTTTTGGTACATTTGTGAGAGATAGACCGCTTATGTCAAATCGAGTATTTGACATAATGATTAAATGATGATACTTAGATGAAAAATCTAGGTATTTGCTTTGTGCTATAATTATTATGTTTGTGTGTCACATCACATGTTATGGCATCATATCATATATTCATCTTGACATGATAGTGTATTGTTAATTTTAATTTATATTGTTTGAGATTTATACATGTCATGTCATACATGCATCATTAAACTTGTTAGATTTCTTTATAAAGTTTTGCATTTGATATATGTCATATTCATTCATATGTATAAATTGTAAGTCTTAGAATTAAGAACAAATGATATTAATTGACATCCTAAGTAGGATGTCAATTTGAAAATACTTAGGATGACTTGTGTGTGTATTGAAAAAAATAATTAACCAGGTCGAGTAACGTCGGACTTGGGGTGACCGGCCCGACCCCACGAAAGTTTTTCACCGGCCACCAGGATATCGGAAAGCGCTAATGGAGGAACACATTAAACACAAGTGAGATGTTAGGATGATGAGCTAAGTTCAAGATGTTGATTTAGTGCATCAAAATGAGTTTAGTTTCATCAAAACAAATAGATTTTACGTCGACCAATCATAGGGAAAAAACTAATGTGCAAGTCATATACATTTAACCCATAGATCATGGTTGGAAATTAGTCTTGAAACTATTTCAAAATTATTTTGGAAAATATTGGTGATGTCTATTTGTTGATAGAAATCACTATTGATTAAGTTGATACAAAGTTAGAGTGAAATATTGAAGTTTTAAATGGTTTCAAACTTTGTGTCATTCTTTTAAAAATAAGATATATTTTCATTAAAAAAAACTATTTTTCTCTAATAGTATTTGACATAAGTAATGTTTATATAAAATTTCATGATTTTTTGAAAATCATAGAATTATTTATGCATTTCTAAAATTCGGTCTAAAAATTAAAAATGCAACTTCTTGAGTATCAGTCGACTGATACACAATATCAATCGATTGATTTATGTGTTTTTACTAAAATAGGTTTGTTTAAGTCATTTCAACTCAGTTTTAGGTATTTTAACTATCTTTAACCCTCTGATATGCTTGGATAAATACTCAGATGATTTTCTTGATAAAAATGAAAAAGAGAAGTTCAAAGGAGAAGCATGTGAAATTGAGGAGGAGATTTAAATTCAAGGTTGAATCTTTTACCTCGTGACTTAGATTTTGAAATTTTCTAAAGGTTTACACTACAAAAATTCAGCTGATTAGCGACGGAATTAGCGACGGAAACTATTTTCCATCGCTAATTTCGTCGCTAATTCCCCCCGACGGAATACGTAAACCCTAATTTATGTCGCGGTTAGCGACGGAATTTAATTGTCCGTCGCTAATTAGCGACGGAATTAAATGTTCCGTCGCTAATTAGCGACGGAAAATTAAATTCCGTCGCTAATTTGAGAGATTTAGGGGAGTCGGGTGGTGCCTTCTCTCTCCCCGCG
>JBBUKS010000104.1:7047343-7069422 GCA_038050645.1 Hedychium gardnerianum | reverse complement strand
ATTTTGATTAATCCTCGTTTAGAGTGTAGACCATTGTTTTCATTGCAATAATTTGTTGGGGATATTTTTGTCTCAAATGGTAAATATCGAAGGATATTTTTGACAAAAAAAATTTGTTAACTCCGAAATCAACAAAAACCTCACTTTTCTAAGGTTTTTCGATTCCGGGTTGCATGCCCATTTTGCTGACGTGTCGGACATGGATCATTATTCGGGAATCGCCGATTACCTAAACCAAACAGGATTTTTGTTGATAACCTTGGATGAATAACCAAGATTATCAAGAATAATCCTCAACCAAACGCACTCTTAGTTCTATACATATATCCAACCTTGACGCTATCACCTCCCCTCTAGCAAACTTGGCCGATCTAATTAAATAATGTCACTTCTTGACACTGAGTAGAATAGCAGGCTCATTAATTTTTTTTATACAATCAACCCTGATCAAGGTTGACGATCAAGTTTGAGTTGAAATTTTAATATTTAATCAATATATTAGTTGACCGAAACATTAAATAAGTTAAAATTGATTAAATATTTGACAGTCGATTAATATATTAAGTTTGTTAAGAGAAAAGTCAAATATGTCCAACTTGATCGGATACTTAACAAAATATGAAAAGTCCAAGTGTGATAGTTAACACTTAGAGGTCAAAAGTTCAATATGGAGTTGGCATGAAACGAAAAGTTCAAGCGAGTCACAATTAACCGGATACTTAATGATCGAAAATTCAACAGGGAGTTAACAAGTGGAAAGTTCAAGTGAGTCATGGGTAACCAGACTCTTAGCGGTCAAAAGTCCAACAAGGAGTTAACACATGAAGAAAGTCCAAGTGAATCATAGTGATCACATACTTGACGGTCAGAAGTCCAACATGAAGTTGACACAAGAAGATAATCCAAGTGAATCATAGTTAACCGAATACTTAGCAGTTAGGAGTTCAATAGAGAGTTGACGTAAGACATGAAATCCTTACTGGTCAAGGTGGACCGGATGCTAGACAACGATGAAGTCCCGACTGTTAGGTGCCATGAGAACTAGAGGAGAGTGAATAGCTCTGATCGCTTCATCACGATTTTATGTGCTCATCTACAATTCGTTAGTACACCGCGGAAACAAATAAGCAATACACAAGAGAGACAAGCACAACACAAATCGTTTTACTTGGTTCTGCCTCCCAAAGCGACTCCGTCCAAGGCTTAGTCCTAATGACTACCACCACTATCTTTCTCCTTCTCGGATACCTTCCGAAGACGAAGAAGCCTCTTACAAATTTATTTTACACAAGCAACATAAACACAAAAGAAAGATACAAATAGAAATAAACAATGTAAGTAAAATGCGTTACAACAATGAATCTTGCTTTTGATTGATGTTGGTTGCTTTGGAATTGGTTTGGAAATGCATCAGCACTTCATCCTCAAACCTCCAAGATTCGACGTCATAAATCTCTTCGAAACCCTTCTTTTATCGCCTTTTAGGTAGGGGCTGATAAGTTTCCGCCTATCAGTCAATTGATCTTACCCATAAGTTAATTGATCAAATGTTGATTCGAACGTTGCCGTAATATATCAGCTCAACAGCTCCATTCATCTCAAAATCAGTCAACTAATCATTACCATCAGTCTATTATTACCTAATCAGTCAAGTCTTATAGTCGTGTTCTGAATATTATATTCGCTCGAGCAATGTCATCAGTCGACTGTTACGATCAATCAAGTTTTGACGCTTATGTACATTGCTATAGTGCCCATCAGTCGACTGTTATTATAGCAAAATACTGTTCACAGGTACTGTAGGAAATATTGTTCACGAGTATGGTAGAAATCATACTTTTTTTAGGTTTTGGGATTTTTGCGTCTATTAGTCGATTGATACTACCCTATCAATCGACTAATACTCCAGTTTCAGCCTTATCAAAGTCGAATTCTCATCTTGTCCGGTATTCAGTTGACCTCAACCTACCAAGACTTCATTTGCCCAATATTCGATCAACCTTGACCTGCTGAGACTTTTCGTAACCTAGCATATGATTAACCTTGACCTGTCAGGACTTCCTTGTTGCTTAGCATTTAATCAACCTTGACCTGTCGGGATTTCATCATTGTCTGACATCAAGTCAACCTTGACCTGCCAGGACTTCACGTCTCATGTCAACTCTCTGTTGAACTTCCGAATGTCAAGTGTTCGTCAGTCAACTGTGACTCACTTGGACTTTTTCGTGTCAACTATCGGTTGGACTTTCGATCATCAAGTGTTCGGTCAATCATGACCCACTTGGACTTTCTGTCTCGTGTCAACTTCATGTTGGACTTCCGATTGCCAAGTATTTGGTCGACCGTGACCCATTTGGACTTTTTATATATTGTCAAATATCCGGTCAACCTTGACCTACTTGACTTTTACCTCATCCAACTTGACATTAATCGACTGTCATGTATCTGGTCAACCTTGACCTACTTGACGTCTCACTCGACCAACTAATATATTGATCAAACATCGAAATCCCAACTCGAGTCGACTCGAGCTTGGTCAACCTAGTCAACATTGACTAAAGTTCGATTGCACCAACATCGACAAGTCAAGGTTGATCGGATGTTAAGCAACGAGAAAGTCCCGACAGGTCAAGGTTGACCAGATGCTAGGCAATAGGAAGTCTCAGCAGGTCAAGATTAACCGGATGTCGGGCAAAGGAAGTCCTAGTAAGTTGAGATCAATTGGATATCGGACAAAACTAGAATTCATCTTTGATAAAGCTAAAACAGGAGTATTAGTCGATTGTTTGCGTGTATCGATCGACTAATGAACGCAAAACTTCAAAAATAGGATTGCTACAATATTGCTACAGTAACTATGAATAATTTTTGCTACAGTACAATCGACTGATGGGTTTAATGAGTTGACTGATAGATACTATAGTAGCATACAAAAGCTTCAAAATTCAATTAAAAAACTCGACTTATCGTAATTAGTTAACTAATAGAGTCTATCAATCGACTGATGTCATTATTCGAACAAATAGAATGTTCAAAACTCAATCACAGAATTCAATTGATTAGATAATAGTCGACTGATGATGAGATGGATAGAGTCGTTGAGCTGATAGGGCAGAGCGACATTCAAATCTATAGTGAATCAATCGACTTATAGATAAGACCAGTCGATTGCTAGGCGAAAATTAGTCCCGGCCTAAAGGCTATAAAAGAAAAGTTTCGAGGAGATTTTCAATGCTGGTTCTTGAGAGGTTGGAGACGAAGTACTACTATATTTTCTATCATCAAAAGATAATCCAAAGTGATAAAGAAGTATCCAAAGCAAAGTTTTCACCTGTAAAGTTTGTTTTACTTTGATTTCATTTGTATCTCTGTATTTGGTTGTATTGCTTATGTTTATTGCAAGAACAACTTGTAAGAGGATTCTCTGCCTTTGGAAGGTATCCGAGAAGGAGAAAGATAGTAGTGGTAGTCCGCTAGGACTAGGCCTTAGACGTAGTCGCATTGGGAGGCGATGAACCAAGTAAAACAACGGTATTGTGCATGTAACATCAAGTTTAATTCAAAATTTATGTTGTGCATTCAAACAAAGAGCACGCAATCGAGACAAAGCGATCAAAGTTATTCACCCCCCCCCTCTAGCTCTCACGGGTCTTAACAATTTTCACAAAGGGATTTCGAAGAAGAAATAAGAAATCGTCAAACGTAAAGAAGTTGTCTCTAAGTTTAACCGAAATAAATTGATTCAAAATAAAAAATAATGTCCGAACATCAACTAAACAATTATTTAAATAAATTCAAAATCATAAGATGCAAAAAGACAAAAATAATCCTAACAGAAAAGACAAAATCTTTAGAACCAAGAAAAAGGCCTTAAATGACTTTTTGGGGGCTAAAGATTGAGCCCTTACGCGTTCCACTATGTAATCAATTATAGTTAATGAGTTTTAATTTGATATATTAAAAATCACATGGTTCAATATGAATAAAAAATTATAATCTTTCAAAATTTGGATCCTCCTGCATCACTTCTCTAGCATTGCCACAAATTAATCTAAATCATCATCTCATCCCCTTTACTTATTTTTCATTATTATGTTGGGTTATATGTTGCTTGTATTTTAGATTAAACTATGTGAATGGATAAATTATAGTTTATTATTTTTTATATCACATCAAAATTATCAATACAAATATCAAGTAGACGAAAAAAATTGAAGATTGTGTTAGATTACTAATCAACATCAAACATAGATGGATGTTCTATCAATGGATCCATTAAATTGTTATTATTCTTATATTTTTGATATCACATGGTGGATATATTTTATGGGATTGTTAAACTCCTCGAGGGTATATATTATGTACATGTGTGAATTATATTCAATAGTTTAGTTGTTTTTCCTATTACATAGTGATCAAGATTCTTTGAATTTTAAATGTTTTTTACTCTTTTGTTTTTGCTGCTGAGAGTGTTTTTTTTTGTAGATCTTTGACTACAATATTGGAAGCTCGTCAAAAACTACACTTTAGCTTATGCATGTTGAGTGTGTCAAATATATATGAGAGGTTAGACAAGAGTGCATAGCTAATCATTTATACTTTTACAATTGATTAGTATGCGGGAACAAAGAAACAACACATACAAAATATAAAAGCAATACCAATAAAAGAAATTTTTAAGTGGTTCAAAAATATCAACTCTTACTCCACTGTCTACGACTCTTCCACTCCATAAAATTCAATAGCTTTCTCTTTCCCAGACAACTTCCGAAGGTAAAGAAAACTCTCACAAAACTTCTTATTACAAAGAGAACCTTAAGCACAAAGATAGAATTACAAGGGAAATAGGAAAGAAGTTAAGAGAATGAGCCATGAAACTCCAAAAAGCCATTCCAAACTCGTCTTGCTCTCGAACAGCTCGATTCAAGCATAGATTACATGATGCAAGTGTCTCCTAAGGCGTTCATTAATTGTTGTTGTCTTGTAATTAAAATAGGCAGACTTGAGCTCGCGTGTTACAACACTAAAAAGCTAGCTTGGTCTCTCCTATCTTTGATAGCTTGTTACCTTAATTTGTCACATACCAATGTGCACCATGTGTTCAAAAATTGCATATCCATCATTATATTATATATCCCGACTAAATCAAATGTCAAAAGTCCTATCGAATCATTCTACAATGGCGAAACCTAGGTGTGTCCCCTTCGCGATAGATCCACATATAAACACGAGCGTGACCTCTTTAAATTCACTCTCAAAGTGTCATCCATTAGTCTTGTAATTTGCCACCAAATAACTAATCAAAGTGCCAAGGATACACCTCTTTTCGTACCATATCATCTAACTATTTATCGACGTCCTATATAGTGTTGTTTGGTGACACTTTACAAAATTCTATTGTGACACTTTGAATTTGATTAGTAGGGCACTTGAAGATAGCACTATCACTGTTCTAGTAGTGACAACATTGTTGGGCATTTGTAAGTCCACATTTTCAACTCTATGAATCAACTATTCTATCCAAACTGATTCAATTAACCTATTGATGCATGCAATCTTGTCTCTTTCTATCAACAACAATTATCTACAGCTTGCAAATTAAGAGGTAGCAATATATATTTGTCCTCACCTGTAAAAGCTTTGGATCAACTAGAGAATATGTATAACAAATAAAAAAGATTGCAATATATTTAGATATATGGCTCATATATCACACATACCTAATTGTTGTCTTCTTTATCTATATCTGAATAAGTGCGTGCATAAGTTATATTTTAAATTTATCTAATAGACGAATCAAGAGAAAGATCATCTATCTCTATAATTAATCAAGTAAACCTTGGACACCTGAATTATCAAAAATAAATAAATAACATAAAATCTCATCCATGCTCTATGATTAAGGACATTTGACAAGTAGTTTGTGAAGCAATGAAATTATTAGGTGCACATATGTGTTGATTTATCTTTCACTATGTAATGTGAGTAGAATGGTAGAATTCATGCATGATATTTACTCTTCCTTTTCCCTCTTCTTGTTGGATATGAATTCTCATCCACCGAGTTCCTATGGTCAACAAAGAGGAGGAGCATCGACGGAGAACGGTACCTATCAACAATAAATTCCACCTCTCGATGCCAATAGCTTCTCGACAAGATCTTAATCGATATATGAAACAAAGAATCATACGTCGTGAACCATACGCAACTAGCTAGGACCATCATATCGTCACGTCTTTATACCAACATAAATTGATGGATTAAACGACACCAACATTACATATCCATCCTATTCATGCGTCGAACCTATCCACACTTACACTTAAGGTGTACATCAAAAGTAAAAAAAAAAAAAAAATGTCCAATAATATTTAGTGCCAACTCGATCGATGTGCTAAACTACCTTGAATTTCTTCTATAAGGACAATATTTAGCATTAAAACAGTGAAAATTTTCCAATGAAATTAAAACAAGTAAATATATTGCACTGAACAACAAGCATTCAAATCCTGCGGTGGAATATATATATATATATTTGTGTTTGTGGGTGGTGGTGGAGGAGGTGCGGCGGTTGGCCGCCCGGTGATCGACGTCGGAATATTAAGTAGCGGTGGATGTCGTTGAAGCAGCCGTCCATGGTGTTAATGCATGGGAGGAAGAGAAAGGAAGAGTACGTACCTTCATGAGACAGCCATTCATTATTGGATCTGGATCCTTAAATTTAACTCCGACATCGCTGGACGTGCCATGGGTTGCAGGTTTGACGTTGACCATTGGGCATGTTTGTCTACTTTTGAACTCTACAGTCCCTGGATTTCAATCTGTAAGTTGGCCCATTTCAGAGAGGAAGCCCACTTCTCAAACGTCAAGTTGATTTGATCAAATTATATATATATATATATATAATTTATTAATATTGACGAACAAGAATTATGAATAATATTGATAAATAAAATTTATAAATTATATTCATCTATCAAATTTTCATCAATATAATACATAAATAAATTAAAAAACTTTCAAAATAAACCAACAAACTTATGTTATCAAGCTTAATCAATAATTAATCAAAAATCTTAAAATTTTCAAATAATCAAACAAACTTGAACTGAGAACTCGATCTCATCTAAACGAATCGAGCTTAAATTCATAAAAAATAAATCAAACCAAACTTGAATAATCATTTGAACGGTTCGATTCATTTTAAGTTCGATTTGAGTTGACTCAACTCAATCACTTTATCAAACAAACTCGAATATCACAAAGCTTAATTCAGCTTGACTTATTTACAACCCTAGTCTTTGCAAGCACCATTTCTGTTCTTCTGCCACACTGCAAGAATAACCATGTAGGATCCTCTAAAAATACATAGTTACATAATAAGTACCACTCAACAAGGATGAGTTCTTGGATTAGATGATACAAAGTAAAAAAAAAATAGTTCTTGTTTTATGTTGTTTTTTTTCATTCATACAAGATTCTATTATGGTAGGGAAGTATTTCTAAGAGTTTTAACATTTTTTTTAGAATTTTAGAATTGGATTTTTTTTTTTTTAAGTTTCTTCAGATTGGAGCCTTTCTGAGGCACACAATTCTCCTATGTTATTATAATAAAATTTGGTCTGTTGATTCCAATTCTGAGATTTTGTCCTAATTTTGGAGAACTTATTGATAAATTGTTTTAGGTTACTGAACAGGAGAAATGCAGGAGCAGATAGCAGCAAAAATAATCTGCTTGCAAAATTTTGTTTCAGTATCTAAAAAAACAAAATAACTAGGGAGGCTTCTTAAACAAATACAACCGGTTCTCAAGATTAAATATGAATTCCAACTCGTAACAGTTAATACAAACAAGTGAAAGCAAAAATAAAATGAAATATATACTGAAGCCTTTCTAATCAATTTTAGTCAAGATAAAAAAAAAATTCAAACCTGGATAGAAGAATAAGAGAGAAACCAAAGCAAGAGCATAACATCTATCATGAATCGCTGCTGATTTCCACACCTTGATTGGAATTCAGTAAACTTGCTCCATAACCACATTGACTGACTATTGGAAGTTTTGAATTATGCAAATGCAATAACTTAATCATGTTACTTTGGAACAAAGAGAATTGAAAACAATTTGGAAAAGTTAAGAAAGGTGGTAAATTTGCATAAACTAATTAATATCAGTAAGTGCTTACTGCTGCATGAGTTGCTTTGTTGGTGACACATCAAATGTCCATCATAAGACTCCTTGAGCTCAAAGAAAATCCATAACCACCAATCAAGCACCACAAAAAGAAGAAAAAAATACATAAGAGTAAAATAGTCCATACAATTTCACACTAGTTTCTTATAGAAAATTCATCTCATCCATTGAACAAGTCAAATTGTCATCACAAGCCTTCGTGCCATTGATACACGTGAACTGTTAGACTGTGTTTCCTAGGAGGGATAGTGAATACGAAAAAAATGTGGAAAGGGATTGACAATGAGTAGAAGGGAAAAGATAAGGTGATTCTGTCTCTATATAAGTTCACAGAAAGATCATCTGCTCCCTTGCCTATGCTCATGCCCACCAGTCGAGCAGGACAAAAAGGGACAGAGTACAATGGTTCATACAGTTCAATAGCTTTATATCCATCCTAAGACTATTTTGTCATCATATGAACTTGCAGAGAGTTCATATCCACCATTGAACAAATCAAATTGTCATCAATATCAGCAAACCTTCCAAGCGATTGATACACAGGAACTGTTGGATCTGTTGGATTGCATTGTGTTTCTAGGAGGGATAGAAAGTAATGAAGTAAGAATAGTTGGAAGGGATGAGAAATGATAGATGATTGCAACGTGTTTCCTCAACAGGAAAGAAACATATACAATTTTCTTTCACATTATTTTCCTGGGGGAAACAAGGAACAATCATCTAATTAATTTTACATTTCAAAAATAAATAATAATGACTAACCATTCTAAATTTTTAAACAATACAATAGGGTGCAGTCCATTTCCAATTTGGACAGAAACATTTGAGTAAGAACATATTCTGATAGAAACAGAGAATTAATTCTCTCCATCTTTGATTCCCTCTCCCCATTTCTCTTGAAAAAATGGAGGAAGAATTCAGGAGAAAGTAGACTCCTCATCACCTTTCCCTTAAGTATGTCCTTCACTTCTTATGCATACCATAGAACACACAGCATAGAAGAGTTCCGATAAAGGATAGTTTATGATCAGCCTATAATTGATAGTGACTGTGTAGATAATTACACAAAAAATGAATTTTTGCATGTTCTCCTACTTCCAGAAAATGAGCTATCAACAATGAATAAACAACAATTTGCTTATAAATTTAATCCAAGGATACTTGTGTAGAATTCGCATTATAAAATCATTCCACATTCTAGCATTTGCATCACATTAACATACAAATTTTAATCAGAGTGAAAAACATGAATGCAGAAATTGCACCTCTTTTCAATCCAAGAATCAGCAAGTGTCACATGACAATACTATATCAACCTTGCTCCATTATAAAATTACATGTCAGGTATAGCATTAGAAGATTCTTAAAATTATATTATAATGAATAAACCATCTTTCAACTATATTGTACTAAAAAAGTGTACCTATAGAAAATTGATGGCAATTCACTAGTTCACTTTCGTGACAAAAGCAGGAGTACAGGCTATCTTTTTTGTATCAATCAATTGTGTGAGAACTTAGATAAGAAGGCAAAGGTAGAAAAAGGAAACATATTTGGAAGCTACACAATCCAAAACCATGACATCATAACCTCTGCAGCATGCTCAACCAGTGCAAAGAAAACAAACAAAGAGATGGAAGAATGGCATATAGGAATATCTCATCCGATATGCACATTTGAGGTACCAAGTAATTAGGATCACAAAAACAGAATCCCAACAGTTTGAGATCAACTACAACAATAAAGGTCCTGCATTTGAGCCAATTAGAAGGTTAAGGCACAAATTTCTCAAACTTTTTAAGAATTTTAAAAAGAAATGGCTCTTTCTGAGACATAAAACAATCAAATAAGTTGGTGCCACCAATAGTAATACTAAAGAACAATAATGATGAGACATTTGCTTGTCATGACAGCTTCTACCTTCCAAAAGGGATTGTAAAAGCTCAATTAACTTAAATAATCTCTGGAAATGTGCACAACCATGATAGAATAAACTTACCCTCCAAAGTTTTCCTTATGAGTTGGAAGTCCAGACGTCATAGCATCAAACACAACAACCATCTTTACTTTTGTAGAACTTGAGAAGGCAATTGAATAAGACATCAAAAAGATGTTGCCAGTTTTATCAATAAGTAGACTTGATAGAACAAAAATGATAATGAGATATTTCAACTATATTAGATATATGGATCTTCAAATAAGATGGCTATATATAAGAAAGTATTAATTTGAATTCTCCCGTCATGCGTTTTGGCACAGTCGAAATGTACCCTTCCAATAAATTATGAAAATTGTATACCAAGTGACGCATTTAGATTTTCTCATATCACTCATGCCAACAATGCAAAATGAGTGTTGTAGAATGTTGACACTCAAAAAGCACGTGATAAGATGAATTCAAGTAATATTTGTTATTTTTCTATATCTTATTTCTCAAAAATTCATATTCAATTGATATAAACATTATTATTAGAAGTAAACAAGTTAAATGAAAGAAAATTATATAGTAGAGCTTATATAAATTATGTCAGCGAAGTAAAAATTATTTTTAGGTTAACATATAGTGTTATTAAAAGTAGAAAATCAAAGCAAAAAAAGGATTAAATGAGTAAATCATATTGAATTCATCTCGCCACAGTTTAATGCATACCCTGATGTGTGGAGTATCAATACATCTAGTACAATAAAATTTAAATCCATTTGGTTATCTAATTATTATGATCAAAGTATATAAACTAAGTAAAGAATAAAGAAGTAAATAAACAAAGAATATTAAAAGCATGTCAAAGTGTGCTTAGTGTTGGAAACAATACTGTACCAAAACTATACAGTTTTGGCTGAAGACTGAACTTTGGCATAAAACGATGTTTAAACCTTGGTAATAATGTCAAGTTTTGTAATGCTGTATTAAAATAGAATTTTCATTCACATCCAGCTTTATGGACACACAAATTGGAACTATTTAAGGGGGCCCAAATTCTAAGGTAAATGATTGGAGTTGCAGCATCAAGAGAATAACGAACAGCTCAAGACTAGCCACAGTATGCAAGGTTCTGCATTTGACTTATGTCCTGTAGTTCCACTCAGCAGTTGTTCTACTTATTGAGAATTGCCTTTTGATTATTGTTGCTTAAACTCAGTTTTCTTTTCTAAATCTCAGCATAAAAAACCTAATTCCAGACACTAACTCACTCATAATTCCCATATAATCTGCTAAAACTGAGAACCTTTCTTTTCTAAACAGATTAATGTGTTGCTGATTATTGTCTATCGTCCCAACAACAAAGGCCATCATTAGATGTCTTTCAGGAAGAATCAAAGAAACCACAAGTTTTCAATATCTTATTGAGATCATACAAATATATGAACAAACAGGGAAAAAGAAAGAGTAATATACACTGTCAGAAACAAACAAACCTTTGATTGCACTAAAAGTTATCAACTCATCAATCAGCTTCTAGCAAGCAATATCAAGCTTTCCCTTCATAAAATGATTCTTCAATTTTGTCCATTACCCACATACATTGTACCCATCCACAAGAACTGGAACAGCAGTTTGTGACCCCTGGTTTGTACTGGACAAAAAGTTAAGAAATCAAACTTATGGGCAATGTTTATGTGCCTGGTCAGAAGTGTGAATGCATTAAATTTTATATCCAAATAATTAGTATGAGTCCTACTAAAAAAGATTCATAGTTGGATCATTATAGATCTCTATGTCTTTTGGAATTTCTTCTTTAATTAACTTCTTTTTTTGATAGCTTGTAGCGGGCCTTGTGGTAGTCGATCTCTGTCTTTGAATGTCCTGCAGTCAGGCATAAGTTATTAACAACTATCTTGGTGCACTATGAGGGACATGCAGTGTTGGCTCTTGTCTCATTCAAAATGGCAATTTATAAATGGCTCCTAAGTAGGCCATGAATCTACCCACCATTAACCTTGAACATGGAAGAAAATGATTGAAATGCGGCTAATGCAGCTTGTGTATGATATGTTCTATTCATAAGATTACCTAATTCAAATCTATGCAGTTTGGTGAGTGTTAGAAATGTGGAAGGAAGGAAGCTAATGTGGCTGATGCTGACATGGAAGGGGACAGATTCTATGAACAAGTATACAAGCCTCACTCTCATAAGACATAAGAGAAGTCGTCATTTAAATTGCATGACCATGGCCATCTAATAAGCATGTCATAGGTGTTCTACTAGCTGCATCATTCAATTTCATAACCAAGTCTATCTAATTAGCATATTTTAGATGTTCTGTTGGCTGCATTAGAGGTTTAGCATTCCGAGCACATAGTTATACATATATAAACTTTTTGTTGTTTCCTGTTGTAGTCTTCATGTCCTTGATTTGGTCCATGGTTTATGCAAATATGTACATCCGCAAAAGCATGAATGGAAGGGCAGTTTGCATATAAAATAAATAACTTTTCCAGTTTTGGTGTTCTAGCTGTTAGATGTTTATCACTATACAACTATTACAATAGGCTGCATGAAGAATCAGCTACTTCCACACTGGCCGACGACACATCTTCAACCTCAAAGATTCCAGAGTTCTGCCTGTGGACCTGAGCTCAACCATGAGCTTCTGACATGCAATTAAATGTACATGAACTGTGAAATTTATTGCGCAGGAATCTATCTGTGCATGAAAAAAAAATAACATTGTTGGTCCAATTTCTCACTGTTATTATTATTCATAGCATACTTGTTGTAGTACTAATGTTCAGGTATGATCCACCACTGAAACCTTTATAATCCCTTGTAAAATTTAGCATTTGAATGAAATTCGAATTAATATAAATTGGAAAAAAAAAACTCAGATCTTTGCATACGTTTAACTATGCTGTTCATTCAAACAAGTATTCGACACTGAACATTCATATTGAACAAATGCAGCGGGTTACCATGTATGCGCCATACAAGACCCAGCACCCTCTCATAGGAGTCTTTCCTCAAAATGTCGAATATAGGGCGGTCTTAACAAAACTAGTACATGATTGAGAAGCAACAAGTAGTTATAGGAATATTTGTATGAAAGAATGAAGAGAAAAAGATTGGCATACCTTCCGAATCTTTAAAAACTGTAAGTTTTGCTTGACACTGGATGTGATCCTTGTGGAGCTTGAACGGGATTCTACAAGAACAGAATGATACTATGCAACTGAGAAAACAAAACAATGATAGGAAATGTAAAACAAGACTTGAAAACAAGTAGCTAAATTTATTAGACGAAAAATCACAATTTCACAAGACGTGCTTAATGCACCGGAACTCTTGAAGAGTATTCAAACTACTCCAAACCTATTTATGACATTATGATAGCTGAAAAGTGTGTTCTTCTATCATCAAAAACAGAATTAACTTAATCTCCTTGAGTACCTCAAATATGAGTCAGAAAGATTTTAAAAAAAACTGCAAAAACCTAGAGCAGGCTATGTCAATATATCGAAGGTAGAAAAATGGTCGCTTTCATCTCACATTTCCACTCTTCCCTTTAAAAATGTCGAATCTTCTGTGACAAGGGAAAAGACAATCGATATGCATGAAATCGAAAAGGATAAAATCTCATCGAATAAAGTGGTATTCTTCAGCAAAGTAGAACTTCGAACAAAAATTGTTGCGCTAATTTTAGCAAGGACCGAACGAACATATAACAAGAAATGAAAACATTCCCAGATCCAACAACAGCTGAATCATTATTGTTCTACTGCTTTGGGATTGCGACATCATGCTACTGACCATGGCGACGATGCGGAGACACGAAAAGGGAAAGGGTGCGAGGCTCATCGCTATCCAAATTTTGAATACATAATATTTTATTCGAATTTTATTTTAAATCGAATTGAATCAAAATTATTTATATTTTTTAATTTTAATTAAATTTAAATATCACATATATTTTTTAAATTCAAATTTAAATATTAATATTTTTATATTATTCAATATTTAATTAATTTACACCCTTATTCGTGGGTAGCAACCACTTTTACCCTGCCAGTTAAGACCTGGGCTGAAGATTTTAAAATAAAAATTGTTTTGTCGTATTATTATTATAAAAATTAAAAATTAAATTTTAATTAATAATTAAATTTTTATTTTCTTTTATATATTGATCAGACTAGTTAAATTAATTTTCATAATTTATTTCTTTCGTGTTGGTATTGGAATGAACTGGCGCAGGACGCTGGAGCGAATGTTTCACCTTTTATCACTAAAACTTGAGTGAAGATCCTCATGAAATAAATTGATAATTAATATATAAAATATTATCATCATAACGTTTTATTTTTTTTTACCACTTGGACCGGAAAATAAAAAAACACACACACATTTTTTATTCCTCCAATTTATTATTTAAATTTTGAAGTTATTAAAATATCTTTTAAAAAAATATTATTTTAATCTCAATTACTAAAACCTTTTGGAATTATTTAAGAATTATCCTCTCCAAAGAAGATAAAGAATCGATCATTCGACCTTTCTTTTAGAAAGTTGGACGTTGGAAAAGACAAATTTAAATATTTATTTTTATTCAAATTTAAATAGTCTTTTTGTTATTATTTGGTTTATTAGAAAAAAAATGATTCGTCCTCTTTATTTATATTATTTAAAATTCAATCGAAATCGTAATTTCCTTTTTTATCATCAATGTTGTGAATAGTTTATTAATTGCAAAGTCAAAACTACTTATTCAAATTCGACCGTTTGATTGTGATTCTATCAATAATCTTTCTAACTTCTTGTCTTCCTAAATATCACTCAATTAGTTAAACTTGACCATTTAAAATATAATTGCATTAAAAAGATGCTCTATTAGCAAATTAATTGTGTTACAAGAGCAGAGCCATGTATTGCTCTACCCGAGCTTTAGCTCAGAGCCGATAAATTGAGAAAGAAGAGAAAGGAAAAATATAAAAGAGATAAAAAATAATAATAATAAGTAGATGACAGTATGAGATTTTTATTTTCGATCCATTTGAGATCAACTCAGATAGATCAATCCTTCTTACTTCATTATTGATGTGTTGCATAACGGATAAAATTGAGCTACTTACACATAATTATTGAGAAAAACAATATCAAATGACATACTACATTTCCAATTAATTATGATATATTTTTTAAAGGGCATAATTTTTTTAAAACTAACGCTTTTTTTTTTGATAAAAAAATAAATATATATCATCAAAATATATATATATATATATACAATCACCAAGAAACCCTATTCATGAAAAACTAACTTTTCACCCTTGAGGTATGTATCACTTTTAACCCTAAAAGGAATCTTAATCATAAACATTTAAATGAGACAATATCCTCTCATAGAGAAATATTTGTTGCTTGTCTTAACCTTAAAGTTTTACCTAAAAGAGTTTCTTAAGAACTCGAAAGGGCATTAAATATTTGTACACTATTCAATTCTAACTTGAAAAAAAAATATTGAATAAAATAAAAGATGTTGTTTAATATAATTTATTGCAGAAGATGAGTATATATCAATACAATATGGTAGTTAATTTAATGTTTTTTTCTAAAAAATCATAGGTAAAATATATAATTTAATAATTATTTTAAAACCATAATGTTTGAACTCGGATTAAAATAAATTAAATTTGATAATATTAATTAGATTTGGATTCGATAGATTAAATTATTTAGACACTTTACGTTCGGATTTGCTGTGAGTCCAGAAACACCATTTGCGATTCGTCAGCCACACGAATTATACGCCCCAATAATGGCGGGGCAAGTGAGGCGACCAAGACCGAGACCGTAATACGCAATCCATCGAAAGATCGGGAGAGAGGGAATGGATTGGAACGGCGGCAGCGAGGAGAAGGGACTGCTGTGGCGGCTCCCAACGCTGAAGATGAAAGAGATGGGAAAGCTGGGTCCTGGTATAGGTTTCGGCGCCGGTTGTGGCGTTGGCTTCGGCATCGGCCTCGTGGGAGGTGATGAATATCTTTAGTTTCAGATTATTTTGTTTTGTTTGGCTTTGGTCCTCGATTAATCTTATTGTTCGTGAAAACTTGAATCTTTTGTAGCAGTTTGCTACAAAAGTGAAAACTTGAATCTTTATACATCTTGAAACTGTGTGCTTCGCTCATTCGAGCCACAGCTAGTATTATTATTTGCAAAGGGGCTTAGAATATACTCAGCAGCATGAATTGGGTTGCGTTCATGTTCTTTTGGTAGATGTCGAACTCGAATTGTGTATATACAAGCAAAAGTTGTATTTTTTGTGTGTGTGTGTTTTTTGTTGCGGTGTTGTCAATTGAGTGATGCCGTCTCGTGTATGTCTGCAATGAGTTCACTAACCTGCCATCTTAGGAACATGTTGCCTAAATTACCCACCCAAAGAAGTGGGTGATTCTGACGACTAAGAGCATGACTACTATGTTTGAACCCAAGTGGTATTATCCGTTTTGCTATCAGAGTAATCCAATTTTTGCTGATACCGAAATCACACCTGGCGAATGGATTGACTGTATGATTTTAGATTAGGTCCTTCATTGTCATACAGTTTCATCAGCCCCTGTAACTTCCATCTCATTTTACAGGTGCAGGATTGGGAGCTGGATTTCCTGGTATGCAGCTTGGATTTGGATTTGGAGCTGGATGTGGAATAGGTTTAGGTTTTGGTTATGGTGTTGGGAGAGGAGTTGCATATGACGAGTACCGAAGACATTCAAATGTTGGAAAGCTGTTTCGTGGTGTCCGAAACAGTCCATCTGAGTAAGTTACTCTTATTTCTTTTTTAGCTGAGTTTTTTTTTAGCTAAGTTACTCTTAAAATGTCAAAGCAGCTATATAAACATCCCCTGCGGGCATTGTAACTAGTTCTATTGCTTTTACCTACCCGGCCCTTGAACCTGATTGCTTGACTTTCTTGCCTTCTTTCCTGGCCCTATTTTTCCTGCTAAGAACCTCAAAATGGAT
Source organism: Hedychium gardnerianum (assembly GCA_038050645.1). NCBI lineage: Eukaryota > Viridiplantae > Streptophyta > Magnoliopsida > Zingiberales > Zingiberaceae > Hedychium > Hedychium gardnerianum. Next base: position 7,052,278 of record JBBUKS010000104.1, on the reverse strand, counting down.
GGAACAGAATGCCAAGGGGAAAAGGAGTGGAGTGGGATGTAAAAAACTCCCAGCAAGATGAGAAACAATGAACTAGAGTGGCGAAAAGAAGAAAGTAATGTCTTTAGCACTTTAAATGCAAGGGTTAAACTTATCAGATCAAGCAAGAAAACGCTTACTCCTATGATTCGAATACACATCAATTCTCAAGCTCAACTGGTATCTGCTACATTCAGAAAGGTTTGAATGAGATGGATCTTGGAAGTCTATTTTTTACTAGATAATTGATCCTAGGAACGAGTGGTTGATCTTCTTTACGGGCCATGAATGGCCATGGAAAGGTGATTTTTTTTTCATATTTGAGATCGAGAAAATTGGACAATGAAGTTTGGATCATTGTGGTTTGAATAATAGTTCTAGAATATCTATATTCGAAAATAGTTCAGTGCCAAATTCAATAGTGTAAGAGTCTAGGTAGTTCTTGCATTGTGTTGGCACTTGGCCTTGGTTACCCTTGTTCTGAAAATGCAAATCCTTTCATTGTTCATGTTAATCCTAGATTCCCAATTCTCTATTAGCCTAAGTAGAAAAAAGGTACCTATATGGAAGGCGGGTCTTTGTGATAGTTATAGCAAGAAGGAATTGTTTTGGGTTTGTCAGTGTTACCGGAAAACTCACGATTCCGTTTCCCCTTTTTCCTTGCATTATTCACAACTCCATATTACAAATATATTCTTGACTATTGTAGCATTTACATTATACATCCTATACTATTTATATATGGGTGGGTGTCTAATACTCCCTTTCACGTTGGTTCAAATATATTGTGACAACTTAGCTTGTTATAAATATAGTCAATCTTGGGACCTCTTAAAGGATCGGTGAGTAAATTTGCTAATAGTTTATAGAAGCTAATTCATGTAGGGAAAATCTCAATGGATTTCACTTTCTCAATGATGAAGTGAGAATCAAGCGTGTTCTCTCATGAAACGCTGGATTAGAAGGTATGTGCATAGCAATTTGGTTATTATGAAAATTTTCATCAAATCCACAGGTCCACGACATAACTCAGTCAATAATGATCTAAATAGGTTCATACGTTGCTAACACCATTGCTCTGTATTCTGCCTCATCATTTGATTGAGCTACTATATCTTGCTTCTTGTTTTTAATTGGAAATTAAGTTGCCAGCTAGGAGAACACAATAGGCTGGAGTAGATCATCTATCTGTAGGTGAGGTTCCCATTCTACATCAATGTATCCTACAATCTGTAGGTGACTTTGATTGTGGAATAAGAGCCCTTTTCCAGAAGTACTATTAAGAAGTTGCTTTTTAATGATCAGAACATGGAGCCTCTAAAAAGTGACTGAATACGCAAGTTCTTGACTTTTGTGACTATAAGATAATTTAGTTTTCCCATTTATGTTTTTAATTTTCCATGATAAATTAGTGACTCCCCCTATCTAATTACTATTTTGAAATTTGGATTCATAGGAGTATTAGCCGGTCTGTTACCTAATATGTCAGTCTCCTCGTGCATGCTTTCCATGAGAGTTGTAGATATCTCCCCTATACGTGCCACCTCTATCCCAACAAAGTACTTGAGATCACCTAAGTTCTTATTTTGAAAATGCTGGTGGAGGTAATCTTTCGGTTATGCAATCCCAACTGCATCATCCTTGCTAATGATAATGTGGTCCACAAACAAGAAGAAGAATGCATCTACTTGATTGAGAGATAAGGTGAAAAATCGAGTTATCTGTTGCGCTTATCATTATGAAATAATGGAGAAGAGCTGAATTAAAGTTGCCAAACCAAACTCTATTTCTTTAGCTTGTAGATCAATTTCTTTAGTTTGCCCACAGTTGATTTCTCTTAAGCAACAAATCTGAAGGTTGCTTCATATGGACTTCCTTAGTAAGATAGTTTATAAGGCAAATAATCTTAGTATCTAGTTGGTGAAGAGGCCAGTGAAAAATAATTGCTAATGTGAAGAAGAGTCAGATTGAAGTAATTTTGACCATTGGAGAAAAAGTCTCTTAGTCCACCCAATACAGTTGAGTTAATACTCTAGTTGTCAAACGTGCCTTTAAGAAGCTCACAGTACCGTTGTGGGAGCATTTGATTGTGAAGACACATTTGCATCCTACTAGAGATTTTCCTAAAAAAAAGGCGCAATTAGTTCCTAAATGTCGTTAGAGGACATTCATTTCCTTAAATATTGCTTGCTGCCAGTTGGGGTTTGAAAGAGCCTCTTAGACATTCCATGAAATTGACTGTGAAACTATGGAAGACAAAAGGTAGAATATTTGGGTTATAACGAATCATATGATAGGAATCGAGAAAGTGGATGTGAAGTAGAGTACTTTTAAATACTTTTACAGAAAGCGATAGGTAGATCCAAGTTAGAGGTCAGATTTGGGACGACAACAAGTGATTGGCAATTGAGAGTCTCTATGGGTGATATCATGTTTTCATGGGGTAATACTTGGAAATAGCATGAGCTTAAGCAGTTCCTTGGATTCTAGCTGAAATTTTAATTTGTTTGAATTGTATGTACCGGCTGTTACTGGTTACAATCGTTATCACATGAATTTAGGCATGTTCACTAACGTTGCACCACATGTCTAACCCTATCATTAACACGGCCTAAACCGATAATTAGACACCTCAAACATGTTTTTTCCCCTTCATCTCACTGGCAGAATGTTCCCCAGGACCCAGGCACCTTATGTCACCTGTTTGATTCCATGTCATTCAAGTTACATTAGAAATAGATGAAATGTTAACCATAATTGAATCGAAACAAAAGTAGATATTAGGTAGATTTTAAAACGTCCTCCAACCTCATGCTACTTTGTCCTTCTACATGAAAAATACACTATCGTATTTGCTTAATCATACTGGCCCTTCAGCTCACTTCCTTAGTTGCTTCATGATCTATACTTTATTTCCGTGGGGCCGGCCGATCGCCCTGGGGTTCGTTACCTGGTTCATCATTTTTTTTTTCATGATCTATACTTTCTTTTGGAACCTTTGCTGCTAGTAATTGGGAATTATGGACATTAAATTTCCTTAAGCTACTCGAGAATCGTCTCAAACCAATCATCAAATTCACACTTATTTTCTCATCTTTTTTGTAGGAATTATGTTGAGGCTCTATTTGATGAACTTGTAGAGAGTACAAGAAAGCTGATAAAAGCAACTTCCAGAGAGATTGAGAAATGGAGATAAAATGGCAAATATGTTGCTCTTCTCCATGATAAAGGCGTACAGAACTATCCAACCTTTAATTTCTTACGTTGTTAAGAAAAATTAATTGAAGATTGTTAAGTCAGAGTAGTGGCACGTTTTTTGTGTTTTTCCCCCTCTTTTCTTTGATTTGGTTGTGGTGCAACTTTAAATCATTTCTTATTCTCCACGTTGAAATGGTTGAACTGAATTTGATGGCGATGCGTCCTCAACCTCAACTGAGATGGAAAAATAATTTTTATAACAAGGCTTTTCACAGTTTATGCAGTTACCTTGCTCAAGTTCTAGAGATTGTGACAAGATTTCTTACTGTTTGCCACGGGCGAGATGGTCAACATTTGATTGTATTTTATAGTCTACAATCGGCTAGATTTAGGCACGACAATGGGGCGTGGCCAAGATTATTTAAAAAATTCAGTTTTTTTGGATCTGTTTTGATTAAAATTTATTAATGATTTAAGTATTTTTAAAATTTTGAAACTTTGATCAGATTATGAAAGTGTAAAAAAGTTATTGGTGTTTTTTAGAATAAATCAAAAATATCTAAATCTATATATGACAGTAAATTAAATTTTTTAAATAATTTTTATGATCTGATAGGAGATATAAATCAAGAGTTTTTGGACGTAACAAGAATAAGAGAGTGAAAGAAATTTATTGAATAAGATTTGGATCAAATTTGAATTATCTAAGTTCATTAATAAGTTTTAGTCAAAATTTATTGATAACTTAAATATTTTTGAAATTTTAAAACTTTAACATAAATAAAATCAGGAGAGTACAAGAAAATTATTGGTATTATCTTAGAGTAAATCAAACATGTCTGGGATTAGATATGATATTATGTTCAAAGTAAAAATTGTTAAATTTGTTTGAATAATTTTTCTAGACCAATAGGATTAGAGTTATTAGTTTTGAGGTATGGTAAAATTAAGGGAGTGGAAGGGACTTATTAAATTTGATTTGGTCTCAAAACTATGATTTAAAATGTTTTTGAAATTTTGAAATTTTAGCATGAATAAAATTAAGAGAGTGCATGGTGTAGTGATAGAATGTTCTTCTTAATTTTTTAAATATCTATTGATTGAATTTTAAATTCGATGAATTAATAAATAATTTTTTTCAATGAATGTTTGATCTAAGAATATTAAATTGGACTATTCTATCAGCACTTTTCAATTTACTTTTAATGAATTTTTTTTAATAAAACTAAATTAATCATCTAAATATTAATCAACATAAATTGAATACTTAATGCTAACTTTAAAAAAAATGTACGGAAGTGATCGACGTTGTCTTGCAGTAAATAAAAAATATTTATATCCAGATATGATATCGTCGATCACTTCCAAACTTATAATAGGGTGCCCAGATAATAAATAAGAGGATTAAAATTCAAATCCCAAATAAAATTTGAATTATTAAATAAATATATATATATATATATATATTAATAGGGTGCCCCATTTGATAATTCTTAAAAATTGGTTATTCCTTGCTAAAATGTCAGAAAGAGTACCTATTATTTTGTATATAACACCTTCAATTTATTTCTAAGTTTGCCACATCTTTCTAATTTCTTGAAGTCAGTAGAATTGCCCTAGATTTATTATGGATTCTCCAAATAAATTTAATAAATAATCTTCTCAGTTAATATAAAAAATGTCCAATTTAATTTATGGACGTAAAACATTAATGAATAG
>JBBUKS010000104.1:7016514-7026929 GCA_038050645.1 Hedychium gardnerianum | reverse complement strand
CAATAAGTCAATCCATAATCATTAACCCAATAAGCCTAATCATCTCATAATTGGCTCTTAGGGCTAATACTAACAATTTGACATTGGAAGGCACAAGGGTTGCTAGTAGAGCAATGTAGATGCCATAATTGGTAGGAGAAATGAGTTGCTAGTGTAGGAGGGCAACGAGTGTTAGTAGCTTTATGGAAGAATAGTGTATGACAAAGGAGCAGATGACAGAGAGTTTTCTTATGCAAAAGAGGGGTTGTGTGTAGGCAAAGAATATGAAGCTATTATGTGTAGCACAATATGTTAGGATCAAAAAGAAGTTAGGAGGGGGTGATTAGCTCCGATCGCTTCGTTGATGATGATTTACAGCGAAAACTTCAAGCAATCGCTAATACCTTCATTTTACTTGGCATCCACCTCCTTGAGGTGACTAATCCAAGGGTCCGACTCTCTCTCACACCTTCACTATGAAAAATCTCCTTCACGAAAGTGGAGAAACCTCGTACAAACTCAACACAAGCTTACAACAAGAATACACCAAGAAGAAACACAAGCAAATATAAATGAAAATCGAAAACGATTTTACAATACTTAAATTTTTCTTAGCTTGCTTTCATCTTGCTTGGGAAATGTCTCTTGATCTCTAGAAAGTGTAGCAACACTTCTCCTCCAAAGCTTAAGAATTGGCATAAAGAACTTGTGAAGAAATCTCAAAGAGCTGCTTCTTCAATTCATGCGAAAACCTTTTATCTTGCTGATTTAGGGTATCTTAATCGATTGACCTTACTCACCAATCGATTACCACGTCAGATCTGCCCGTTCAACGGTTCTTTTTTAAATGCCCAATCGATTGATGAACCAAGCCAATCGATTGGTTAGTCCCTAATCAATTTCCCAATCGATTCAGAGACCTTCTGTTTACTCGAGAACCAGGTTGAATCGATTGCTCCAATTGATTCACAAGCCTTCTGTTCACTCGACAAACAACTCCCAATCGATTACCCTAATCGATTGAAAATATCACAATCGATTAGCCAATTGATTCCAACACTCACCGTGCACTCATGAAAAGAGCCTAATCAATTACCCTAATCGATTAAGACATGCTTAATTGATTGGCCTAATCGATTCAACACCATACTGTGCACTCGCGATAAACCAATATTCATTCATGATTTTAACTTCTCCCAATCGATTGGGAAATTTCCCAATCGATTAGGGTTGCCTGAATCGATTACCCAATCGATTCTGGCTCCTACTGTTCTCATGAGAACAACTTCAGTCGATTGATTGACACGCTAACCAATCAATTTCCCAATCGATTAGCGCCAGCTCATGCCACATGTCAAGTTCTCCTTAACCCACGAGGACTTTTGATCATGTGCCAAATGTTCAGCTCCCAACTGACCCACCTTGGACTTGACCTAGTTTCCAACTAGGTTTGCTTAGTCCCACTAAGACTTCTCTCTTGTGCCAAGTGTTTAGTTCTCAGCTAACACACCATGGACTTAACCTAGTTTCCAACTAGGTTTGTATAGTCTCACTAAGACTTCACTTATGCCAAGTGTTTAGCTCCCAGCTAACACACCTTGAACTTAACCTAATTTTCAACTAAGTTTGCCTAGTCCCACTAGGACTTCACTTGTGCCAAATGCTTATCTCCCAGCTAAAACACTTTAGACTTAACCTAGTTCCCAACTAGGTTTGCCTAGTCCCACTAGAACTTTACTTGTGCCAAGTGTTTAGCTCCCAGCTAACACACCTTGGACTTAACCTAGTTCCCAACTAGGTTTGCTTAGTCCCACTAGGATTTCAGTCATGCCAAGTGTTTGGCTCCCAACTAACCCATCTTGGACTTAACCTAGTTCCCAACTAGGTTTGCTTGGTTCCCAATCAGGACTTGCCTTTGCCTAGTCCCACTAGGACTTACAGTTGCCTAGTTCTCAACTAGGTATTTCATTTGCCTAGTCTCACTAGGTCTTTTCTCTTGCCTAACCTCAATTAGGACTTTCCATTTGCCTAACCTCCAGTTATGACTTTCCCTTACCTAGTCTCACTAGGTCTTCATTGCCTAGCCCCGCTAGGACTTCCATTGCCTAGTTCCCAACTAGATCTTACCATATTGTCAAGTATCCAATCAATTCTTAACCTACTTGACTTCACACAAACATCTAAATCCAAGTTTGAGCCATCCCGAGCTTGGTCAAACTGGTCAACCCTTGACCCGGAGATAATTGCACTAACAATCTCTCCTTTTTTGATTTTTGACAATATGTTTAAGTTAGGTTAATCCATATTAGCCCAACTCCCTTGTTCATCCCATGTCAAAGCATAAATGTGGGTTTCATAACTTGAACCCTATATTTTCTCCCCCTTTGACAAACATCAAAAAGCTCTTCCCAAGAGTCTCTTCTCCTTCAACACAATCCAATGAAAGTCCCATACTTTCATTGTATCCTTTACTCAACCTTGAGCATATGTTCATCACAATGAAGTTTCTCAATCTTCCATTGTCTCCTCATCCTTAATAAAAATCATGCCTTTTAAAGGAAAATCTCCCTCTCAAAGTATGCTCCAACTTCTATCATTGCACCAACAATGATTTTGAGTTCCTAAATCTTTAGTAAATCTCAAAACAAAGTCATGTGGTTAAAGATTCAATCTTGAATCTAAACCTCCTCCTTAACTCCAAGTTAGTCCTCTTTAACCATTCCTTTCTTATGTTTATCAAGAAAGTTACCCTTATATACTTGTCCAAGTATTTCATAGGGTTAGGGATAGTTAAATTTGACTAATCGCGACTTAATTAGTTGAAATCAGACATTTCAGCTGAAAATCAACATTGTCAATCGATTGATTTCAGATACCAATCGATTTCGGCCATTGCTAATCGATTGAAGTTGGATTCCAATCGATTATGCCACATCCTAATCGATCACCTGATCGATTCCGCGAGCTTCTGTGCTCGCGGAAAGACACCTCCAATCGATTGGCAATAGTGCTCAATCGATTGAATTTTTTTTTGATTTTTGAATGTTAATTTCAGACAGAAATTCAGAAATTCCTAAATAATTCTACGAAATTCTAAAAATTATAAAATTTCACGTAGACATTATTTATATCATATACTATCAGGAAAAAATAGTTTTCTAAGAAAATAACTCTCATTTTCAAAGATTGACACAAAATTGAAAACCATTAAAAACTTTAATTTTTCACTTTATTTTGTATCTACTTAATCAATGGTGGTATCTATTAAAAGATAGACTTCACCAAGATTTTTTAAAATGATTTTAAAAATCAATTTCCAACCATGATCTTTGGGCTAGATGCATATGACTTGTACATTAGCTTTCCCCATAATTGGACTTCTCATAATCATGTTTTGATGACACTAAAAACTCAAAAAGATGTACTAAATCAACATCTTGAGTTTTATTCATCCTCCTAACATTTCACTTGTATCTATTGTGTCTCAATACACATACAAGTCAACTCCTATGATCTTGTGAGATGTATACATAAACTAAGGGATCGTGCATCTCTAAATAAACATTCAAATTTTGATCATCCAACCTAAGATGTCAATTGATGTCATATTTGTCCTTAGTGACAAAGAATTAAAATTTTGCATGATTATGATTATGGCATACATCAAATGAATATTTTTTAAAAGAAAAACTATCATCATATATGATGCATGTATAACATGACATGTATCATTTTTTATGATAATATGAATGTATAAAATGATGTCATGACATATAATAGGGCAAACAAAGCATGACAATTGTCATGCTTTGTTTGCCCTATCATATGTCATGACAATTTTAGCATAAAGAAAATACCTAGATTCTCCATCTAAATCTTAATAACCTAATTGCTATGTCAAAACTTAACCTAAGTTGCCCTCATCTCCCTAAAAAATATCAAAATCCCAACTTAACATTTCTTAGAATTCCATCCTATTTGTACCAATTTGATTAATCTCAAAACCTCAAATTCTATTGACACACTTTACTCTCATCAAGACTAAGAGTCAATTTTTCATTTTAAAAGTGCCACAACACGTTGAAAATTCTCTAAAGTGTGAACTTTACCGAGGTTGGGTTAACTATCCTTCCAATTGGAGTTGACACACTTTAAACTCATCTAGGGTGTAGAGAACACACTCTTAGGAACCCAAAATCTATTGGTGCTTCTTGGGTATTCTAGATACTTATTAGGGATAACTTTCCTAGATACCTTCCTAATAACTTTCTTAGGCTTCTTAGAAGCCTTAGTCATACTAGTCTTCTCAAGGTTAACTCTAGGGATAACTTTCCTTATAAGCTTGACTTGATTCCTAGACCTAGGGTTAGTTCTATAGCTATATGAAACTTTATGGTAGGTGGTCATGCTTTCCTTGGATTTAGGTTTGTATCTCAAACCCTTCTTGTCCTTGGATGCCTCTTGTTTATTTTGACTTAGGTTTTGCTTCTTGGACTCTTTGACACTATTTGTCATTTTCTCTCAAGTCCTTTCCAATTTCTCAAGTCTTGACCTCAAGACTTGATTTTCTATTTTTAAATCCTTAAATTTGGATTTTTCTTGATTTCCTTGAGCATTCCTTTTCCTAGGCATATTTCTAGAATGGTTTGGGTTCTTGCCTAGATTATTTTCTACCTTTATAATCTTAGGTAAGGTAGTTCTAGCACGATATGCTCTATAATTTTCCTTAGGATTATCATGCTTCCTATTTTCATGATAAATGACACTAAAATGATAACATTTATTTCTAGCATGCTTGTTATCATGAAATAAATGATTACCATTAACTAATGGTACCTTTGATTTAATCTTGGAAGCTCCCCCTTGATTTGAGCTTCCACCTTTGTTCTTGGTCTAAATCCTCTCCCTTGGACATTGATTTCATAATGTCCCTTTTGATTGCATGAGAAGCACACAATGTGTTCCTTTCCCTTGCGAATCAAGGTATTAGCTTCTCCTCCACCTTGGGTGCCACTTGGGTCTTCTTCTTGACCAAGTTGGGACACTTACTCTTATAGTGTCCTTTTTCCCTACACTGAAAGCATATTATATAATTTTTATTTTTATGAATTGAAATTGTTATATCTTCACTATTTGTGCTTTCTTGACATGAAGAGGTGGAGCACTCTTCTTTCTCATTGTCACTTCCGGATGTCGAGACTTCTTCTCATTCCGGTGTCAATGACCTATGTTCCCCCTCAATCCTTGAGGTGGATGCTTCTTGAATTTCTTCTTCGGATGTTGAGCACATTTCAACTTTCGAGTCCTCATCCTCTTGATCTAATGAGTCTCCCTCTTTGAATTTATCTTGACTTGGCAAAGTGGAGGGATTTTCATGGAACTTGATCGACTTGCTCCATTAATCCTTGGCATCTTGAAATTCTCTAATTTTGCATAATAGATTGCTAGGCAACAAATTTACCAACAATTTGGTTACCTTCTCATTTGCCTCGGATCTCTTGATTTGCTCTTTGGTCCATTTATTTTTCTTGAGGAGCTTCCCTTTGCTATCCATGGGAGCTTGAAATCCCTCCATTAGAGTAAACCATTGTTCTATGTCCATCATGAGAAAATTCTCAACCCTTGATCTCTAAAGATCGAAGCTTCCCATCTTGAATGATGGAGGTGCCTGGATATCATATCCGAACCCATCTCTGAAATTCATCTTTGAACTTGAGCTCCTTTGATGATAAGTTCTTGACTTATTGAAATTAGGGCTTCAAACTTCAATTTCTTCTTCTTCCTCTAGCTTTTTCTCTTTTCGGCGATTAGTCCAATGAAGAGAGGTCTCGCTTTGATACCACATGTTAGAATCAAAAGGGAGCTAGAGGGGTGGTAATTAGCTTCAATCGCTTCTTGATGATGATTTACAGTGGAATACTTTGAAGTGCAATGCTAACATCTCAATTTACTTGGTCTCCATCTCTTTGAGGTGACTAATCCAAGGGTCCGTCTCTCACGATCTCATCCACTATGAAATCACTCATTCTCGAAAATAATTTAGAGGCGGAGAAGCCTCCTACAAGCTCACAATAAAGAAATAAAACAAGAATACAATAAGCAAATACAAATATAATAAACACCTTGCTCTTGATCTCTTGTTGTTTGGAAAACCTCTTTATCAGTTGGAAATGCAGCAACACTTCTTCCTCAACTTCTCAAAAATTGGTGAAGAGAGCTTGTGGAGAAGACTCAAAAACCTTCCTCTTCAATCCACGTTAACCCCAATCGATTGGGCCTAAACCCCAATCAATTCCGCAGCAACATCTCTTCTCGCGATTTTGGTTTGCTACAATCGACTGGTTGCTCAAGCCAATCGATTGGCTCAAGCCTTAATTGATTGGCTTCTTAGGCCAATCGATTGGCTTATGCCCAGAATCCGAGTTTAGGGTTTACTAATGATTGCCAGAAAGTGTCAATTAACTAGTAACCCTAAATTCATCCTTTTCAGGCTTGAATTCGGGTCTTGCTTGGTATTTGGTTGACCTCAACCTATCAGAACTTTCTCTGCCCAATATCTAGTCATTCGTGACCTATTGGGACTTCCCATTACCCAATATTTGGTCAACCTAGACCTATTGAGACTTCTTCACCAAGTGTTCGGTCAACCTTTGACCTACTTGGACTTTTTGTCTTATGTCAAGTGTTCAGCTCCCAACTGACCCACCTTAGACTTAACCTACTTTCCAACTATGTTTGTCTAGTCTCACAAGGACTTCAACTTGTGCCAAGTGTTTAGCTTCCAATTAACCCACCTTAGACTTAACCTAGTTTCCAACTAGGTTTGCTTAGTCCAACTAGGACTTCACCTTGTGCCAAGTGTTTAGCTCTCAACTAACCCACCTTAAACTTAACCTAGTTCCCAACTAGGTCTGTCTAGTCCCACTAGGATTTCACTTGTGTCACGTGTTTAGCTCCCGGCTAATTCATCTTGGACTTAACCTAGTTCCCAACTAGGTTTGCCTAGTCTCACTAGGACTTCGCTTGTGCCAAGTGTTTAGCTCCCAGCTAACTTACCTTGGACTTAACCTAGTTTCCAACTAGGTTTGCCTAGTCTCACTAGGACTTCAGTCGTGCCAAATATTTAGCTCCCAGCTAAATCATCTTGGACTTGACCTAGTTCCCAACTAGGTTTACCTAGTTCCCAACTAGGTTTACCTAGTCCCACTAGGACTTTCACTGCCTAGTTCCCCACTAGAACTTTTACTGTCTAGCTCCCAACTAGGTCTTTCATTTCCCTAGTCTTACTAGGTATTTTCTCTTGCCTAACCTCAGTTAGGACTTTCCATTTACCTAACCTCCAGTTAGGACTTCCGTGTCTAGCTCCTAACTAGGTCTTCATTGCCTAGCCCTGCAAGGACTTCCATTGCCTAGTTCCCAACTAGATCTTATCATATTGTCAAGTATCCAATCAACCCTTGACCTACTTGACTTCACACAAATATATTGATCAAACATCTAAACTCAAGCTCAAGTCATCCCGAGTTTGGTCAAACTGGTCAACCTTTGACCTGGAGACAATTGCACCAACAATATCCGTGTGTGGTCTACAAATCAAATGTAGCCTAAGTAGAAGATTGTTGAATTTAATCTTCTATTAGGTGGGCTCACATTCGATTTGTGACTTGTGAATTTATGCCGTTAAGATACCAAACTCATTAAGTGATCTAACTTAAGGTTATCAAGTTATTAAATGTGGACTTATATGTGTAGAACCTTATATCCACTCTATTATTATCTATGGGCTGATAACGGGCCGAATCTTCTATATAATGGTTTGGTCCTCATTGGATTAGGGCATCTTGATAGAACCCTCGTTCCCCATTGATGAGAGTTTTCGGCGCCATCACTCTGACTTCTCCGGAAGACCATCCTCCTGCTCTGCTTCTTCTTCCACGGGGATTTCGAAATTCTTAGACGATGCTTAAGATAATGGCTCTTTCACTGCATTCAGATTCCATTGTCATTTTCAGTTTTCAGTATTTGTTTGTGCCGTGATTCCGATGAAACTAGATTATCATGCTTAGGATTGTTTTTTCCTTTTTCTTGTTTCTAGAATTCATGTGGTTGAAGGAGAAAATTATAATTCTAACATTGGTCCGGCAATAGCATTCACTGTTGCAAAGTATCCCTTACTGTAGAATTTGGTAGAACCAGGGATACTCCACAAGGTTCCACCATAGTTGGTTGGATGAGTTTCTCTGGGTTGATGTCCAAGGAGAGTGGCCCTTCAACCTTTGTTTGCAGAGAGTTTGATTCGCACGATTTGTGCAAATTAATTGCAATTTTGTATGATGATTGTGAGTAGTTTTCCATGCCCACAAAAACGGGTGGTATCAAATCCCTATCAAGATCCACATTGGATACACTTATAATTGTCTTCTCGCTCTCCGGTGATGTCTCAGTTGCAGTCTTACTAATTTCAGAGCTGTTTGATGGAGCTGCAGCTACTAAATTATCAGTTTGTGTCCTTGTTTCAGTTTCTAGTGTTCCAATTTTTGTTAGCTAAGGAGCTTGCATTCTTGTCAAATCCTCCGAATGGTGACTTTTCAAGATTGCATTGGATTCGGGAGCAATGCCATTAAGCTTATTGCCTTGCTTATATACCAGAATCTCTGAATGAGCATGATGTAAAGATCTCTGACACAAAAGTACAATCATCCAATCTCATTGTTGAATCATTCAGGGAAAACAAGTTTACAGAAGACAATGGAGGAAGGAGGAACAAGGATTGATGCTTTATATCACCAAAAAACTTCACAGCCATGACAAGATTAGGATTTAAAGCAATGTGATTAAATTGAACCTCAAAACTAGTTAAGCTACTGGGAGAACTCGATGAAATCTAAGGAGAATAATCAACAGATCCCGGACGAGAACACAACTATTGGTGTTCTGAGGAATCACTACCAAAACCATTGTTTCTGCTATTAGAGGTTGCTAAAATATAGTCGACATCAAGGGGCGACCGATCAGGAGATTGAGGGTACTTCTAGCCAAGGGTATCATAAAAGGGCTTCTCTGTAGCTCGAATCGCAGACTCTTCCTTGTAAGAACTGACTTTTTCGACTATATCCTTTTTGTCAGGGTCTTCCTCTTAATCCAAAACTTTGACTTCTTCTACTACTTGCAATATGTCAGGTTCATCAATTTCTTTTGGATCAAATTCCTCCATCAAATCATCTTCGAATCCATCTAGATCATCTCGGGCGTCAAAGCTATCATCCTCCATGACGAAGTCTAATTGTCCTGGGAACAAGGTTTGAGTGTAACCAAAGGGAAGAAAGTGATTTTTCATCTTCTCCCAATTAGTGATCTTGTCTTTGCCTTGTCTGTCATGTGATCGTCGCAATTGCTCCCACCACGCTGATGCTCGACCCTTGAGTCTGATGATAATTAACTTCACCTTCCTCCAATCTGGAACTTCCTTATATTCAAAAATTCATTCCACTTTGTTGATCTAATCAACAAAGCCCTCTGCTTATAACGTACCAGAAAATTAGAATAGATCAACCCGAAAACAGATAACTCCATATTGTTCCTCTCAACCACAACTTTCGTGATTTTGATAAGGGTTTTTTAAAGCGGAATCAGAATTAGGATAAGAGAACTTATGATCTTTAAAATCTTGTGTCGCTAGATGTTATGATAATTTTGCGACTTATCTCTGTAAATCCAGTATCTCGTCTTGAGTGCTACGATTATAATGTGAGGCTTCCTCGGTCAAAACTTGTCTACCATGACCTCGATCATGACCACAACAACCATCCATAGGATATAGAGAGTTTGATACCAACTGACGCCGGATGGGATAACGATTATCCTGCGGGTTATATTGAATCCATTGGTTTGACTACGAACGCCGAAAATAATTTTCTAAAACCTATTGATTTAGAATACCAGGAAATAGAAAAATAAACGATACTGTCGAAAACTATTATTAATCTAAAAACTTCTTTTTACATCAACTAAATAGACATTTATATAAACCGAACACTTTAGATGCTATGAAAGGAAAGAAATTCTAATATATAGACCTTCAACTCTAAGATGCAAAGACAGAAAAGAAATTTTAACAGAAAAAATTTTCTTCACAGACTCATAATCTTAAAATTCTTAAATAAATTTAAAATTTAAAAATATAAAAGATAAAAATTATCAAAAATATCTAAAATATCAAAAGACCCGAAAATTATCAAAAATATCTAAAATATCAAAAGACCCGAAAATTATCAAAAATAATAATTTATTAAAAATAATAATAAAAAAGATTTAATGAAACCTCTTATATCAAAACTAGATCCGACAACCGTTAGTTACTTCTTCACTCATCAAACACCACGTATTTTGAGGGGTATCAAGAGGACTAGATCCGACATCCATTATGAACTTCTCTA
>JBBUKS010000104.1:6974455-6985927 GCA_038050645.1 Hedychium gardnerianum | reverse complement strand
CAAGGTATGGTTCAAGTATGAAGGAGCAAGGGACGCGTCAGTTGTGGGAAAGATATCGGATCAAAGGGTTCGTTGGTTATCTTGGTAGCAGTAATGGGCATTGACGAAAAACGGTGCGTCGATTACAAACGCAAGGAATTATGCAACCGAATGATGACATTGAATAAAAGAGAAGATGCAACCGTTCTAAAGAGTGAACTCTTTATTGATTCGCCATTTCTTTTTTTTTTTCCTATATAAGGTAGCAATCTCGATGATGAATAGGTATGCAATATATTTGCCACTATAATTCTCCTCTTATTCTCCGTTCTTCTTTTCAAAATTAATTTAAATATCAAAGGGATCACATCAAAGTATGCAAATTGAACCCCTTCTAACTCCTGTTAATTCCCTTCAGAAAGCCGACTCAACAAGACTCTTTTTGCTCGATGCCAATCTGCTAGAAGCATACCCACTCAACCCCAACCTGCCAGAAGCAAGACCCATTAGAAGTCTATCCCATAAAACCCAACTGAAGAAACCAATCCAATAGCGGTTGACTCGATACAAGTCAACAGAAGGCCATCCAAGAGAAGTTGATCCATCCCTCCATCTAGGAATTGACCCATCCTCGATCTCGGATCAGATTAGAGGGTATGATCGATCTTCAAGCATCACTTGCCGGTTGTTTGAAATCAAAGTCCTTGAGGTATCGATTGTGGGTTGTTTGAATGCCTAAAGGACTTGAGCATCCATTAGAAATTTAAAACACCATCAGCTACTGTCACAATGATCAATCTCTCAATGTTCTGAAAATCCAAGTGGAAATAGATGAGTTCTATTTTGCAAGATTTCTGCATTATCTCCACCTTCGGACTTGAGATCTATCTCACACTAATTCTTATTGATATACTTGATCAAGCACAATTAGAAGTATGAATCATTTCAGTTGATGTTGACTCCTAATTCTTGTCAGTACAGTTATGAATGAGAAGCAATTGCTAGAAAATAAATTAAATCAAACAGAGCTGAAAACTGTGCTCAAATCAGCTCAGTTATTTCAGCAAGAGGACGGATACATACCCTGATCCGTAAGGCTGGACTGTGGTAGTTCTTTGTCTCATATTGCATGTTTAACATCCAGATCTTACACACTTCTTCTGACTTCAACGTGCTGAAAAGTAAAAAATTAGAGATGAAGTGACCGATAGGTTAATGCCCAACTCGCCATCAGTTCACCAAACCCTGCAGAATGACAAGACTGCATAACAGAAAATAGACTAGAGCAAGATCCAGATTTAGATAGATCATAACAGTGCAGCTCTTTCACTGTCAGACTACATAAGCACAAGACAGAAAATAGACTAGCTCCATTTGTGTTCCTCGACAAAGAAGTGGCCATACAAAACAGTGAATGCTGCGGGCATGATATGTACATAAATTAACATTCACTGATTTTGGCTTGAACCAAAACTATGCACAGATGGTAGATCCAATTCTACCACCTAGAGGGCTCGAATAGTTTTCACAAAAGATTACAGGCAGTCTGCTTGTGCGATCCAACAAACTCACTTAAACAGATTGGTTCTAAGATCTACTCTTGAGGGAACAAATGAAAAGCTCTCTACAGCTATCCTACCTCCGATTGGCTGATTGGCGCTCAGTGGAGAATATCTTCCTTATCAGAGCCAATGCAATCAAAATTCTTTCTACCCTTTAAAGTATCAACAAGATGATAAATTATACTAGTTAATCCAAATACCACCAGTAGGTTCCTGAAGTCTGCATGTAATTGGATACCTTGTGAAGGTGCATATCATGGCATACCTTACGGTCTATGCTGAAGCCTTTCATCACAACTAATGAAAATCTGCTCATTCGCTAGCACTACAGGATTCTGTTCTTTCTAGACCACAATGCACATGGAAATGACCAATTAGAAAACAGTTATAATCTCCAACTGGTAGTGTAATCAGCCCTTTGAGAAAAATCCAAAAACCATTAAACACTCTAACCATCTGACATTCTAACTCTCTGATACCTCTTCAGTGTCTCCATGGAAAAATTCTCCAATGCTTGAAATATTGGACCTAACCCCATTCTTAAGTTACTTGCAGTTGCCTGCTGCACTTGTTTGATGGTCTCTTCGTGTCTGGCTGTCTCTTCATCCAATCTTCTCTTTATAGAATCCAAGGGCATCTTGTTCTCATGATGTAAAACCACATTGGAAGTGGATAACACTGTTTTATCTAAAACATCTTCCTGCTCATTTAATCCATTTTCCTTTTGCAGGGACCTAAGCCTTCTTGTAAAATCTTTGGACAAATATTCAGTCCTCAGCTTCTGCTGTTGCTCCTCATTTTGTGTCTCCCACAGCCTATGTACATTTGTTGCAAAAGTCAACATTGAAACTATCACTTCATCCTCAGACAGGCCTACTATGTGATGCCAATCATTTGTGATTACAAATGCATCAGGGGCACCAATCCTGCTCGGGGAGAATGGTGCAACCCCATCAGGCGTCTCTTCCCTTTCATGGAGAAGCCATTTCAGCAACCAACCATTCAGGCATTCAATATAGGCCTTTTGAGCATGGACCCAATTAGTGAAACAGGAACACCAATTTAGGAGTTCAGCTTCCAATTCTATGGTGGCCTTAGTTACAGAGCTACCTGTTCTGGCAACAAGATCATGACTTTTGCTTTCAATGATAGCTTGAAATTGCTTGTGATGGCAATCAAGTACAGACCTCCACATTTTGACCAATCTACAAAGTAAAAGACATGTTTAAGCATAAATGTGTGGTAATCAACATCTATTTGACAACATAAAGGCCTGAAGGGAGCTCAATCCAGCCCAAGATGCCAGCACACCTAGACAAACACCACTTTAATATATGGTGCATGCTCAAGAGGGCTACACTTGAACCAAACCATGTGGAGCATTCAGGAGGAGGTCAAATTCATGCCCCTCAACACCAAAGGTGGACTAGCTCCACATCAAGACATTTTGCAACCAGAAATTTTAGAGAAAAATAAAACTAATGTTTTTGTTGTTGTTATTTTACATATATATATATATACACACGCACACACACACACACACACACACACACACACACACACACACATCAATTTTATTCATCTTTAATTTTAATATTCATTTCTTCTCTATTTTGATATTATTTAAATGTTGACCGCCTAGGTCTCCTTGCCTACTATCTAGGCACACGCCTGAAGTTTGAATCAAGTATAGTCTAAGGAATCTACTATAGGATGGATATTAGTGTAATAAGTTAATGTTACAAAAAAAGTGAAAAAGTGTACCCTTGGATTAGCTCAATCAGTTGGGGCCGCAACTCTTCGTCTCTTAACTTGTGTATCCTCTTAGAAATGTGATTGGCAGATCTAATTACAATGTTTAGCTTGGTAAGTAGATTTGTTATTGAAGCCCTGGTGGAATCTATCTGTGAAGACTCTGCACCATTTTCATCCAAAATTTTAAGTTGGTTCCACTCCCTTTCATAAATGATTCGCAGTCTTTCTTCTTCCTGGAACAAGCAAGAACAAATATAATTTCAAATCTGACAATGATTCCTCCATGCCATACTTCAACATAAACCAATGATGCAGCACTAAATGAATGAGTGAATCACAAAGAGCCAAAACTTTTTAATTGAAAATTCATCTAAATGAGAGTTTGAGTGTCCATTTATAGTGCAAAAAATGACCCATTCTCCTAACCCTAACTTCTCCATACATTTAATGCAAATTTACCTGAATGATCTTATGAAGTCTTTTCTCCCATTCATATAACTTCTCCAGCGTTGATGAAAGTTTGCCAGGATCAAAATCACCCAAATCAGGGTTTTTCGTTGTCAATGGTCTTGCAGCAGTTAAATGTTGTGAATTGGTGGACAGAGGCTTTGACTGTGTCCGAACAGGCACACTGACAGGAACCAACATCCTAGACAGTATTCCTGCAGAAAGGTGAAAGATCAAGTTAACCTTCATAACACTCGCGAAAAAAAGGAGACAGTAAATAGAGCCAAGTAAATTGCAGCCTCCATTATGCAATAGACAAAGACGACTTATCCCATATGTAAGAAACAACAATCTTCAAGAAAAATGTACTTATAAAAAATGCATTGGCATGCAGATGACAGAATTTAGAATTAGTGAGATGCTTTGCAGAAACTTGTCGCAAATCAGCAAAGATTTACTAGGAACTACTACCTATGAAGAAAAATCTTCAATAGTGATGATAGGTTTGAAGACCTTCATGTTGATGGTAATTCAACTAACAGGTAGTAAATGCCAAAGTTTAAAAAATAAAATAAAGTAAAATCCTGAGTTAAGAGCTATGCTAATCAAGACAAAACATTATACTAGTTGTTGCATTGAGAGAAAATCATTTCAAAGCTAGAGAAAGTTATATTTACTACAAATGAAGGAATACCAAACAACACAAAGCAGAAAACATTATTATACTTATGGCACATGCACTGTAAATTTTCTCAACTAGATTAGTATTTCAAGCAGAACCAACAATAACAATATTGAGCAAGGAATATTCTATGCAACCAGTAAAAACAGACTAAAGTTAATCAATCAGATATGGTGAGTACAGCCTTGCATAGAACTCAAGGGTGGGAGAAGACTCATGTTGTTGACCGTTAAAAGTTGTGACGGATATGTATCTAGAAGCAATATTCCAACTTTTCAAGTTCAGCTAATTAAGCACACATACCATGGCATATTCTTTGGGTGGAATTTTTTTTTTTTTGTCTAAACAC
The DNA here is from genome assembly GCA_038050645.1 of Hedychium gardnerianum. Classification (NCBI taxonomy): domain Eukaryota; kingdom Viridiplantae; phylum Streptophyta; class Magnoliopsida; order Zingiberales; family Zingiberaceae; genus Hedychium; species Hedychium gardnerianum. The sequence continues at coordinate 6,981,153 of JBBUKS010000104.1, read as the reverse complement.
AGATAATGTTCAAATGTATATTAGACAGCCAGCCCAATCAAATCTAGTAAGCTAGCATCCATAGACAACGATGGGGAATCAGCATCATGAAAATATCAGATTTACTGGGAGAAAGTCAACTTACAGTGTCAAAACAGATTAATTTGACGTTATTGGCATTAATTTTTGTCTATGTATGCAATATCAGAAAGGATCCTGGTGTTTAGCATGGACAAGATAGTAACTGGAAAACTATGATCGAGTCAGCAAGAACAAATCCAAGTCATACAAGTGTAGGTGTTGGTCAAAGACAAAGAAGATCAAATCCAAGAGACATACAGGGCGTCATACTTGACTAGAAAGAAAAAGATCCAATGGTGATGAACCAACCTCTCAAAATCCTGTTCCTTGATCTATACTTCAACTTGCCAACCTCAAGAATATCAGAAACTTCTTTACCGCTGTGGGCTGCTGATTCGAATTGTTCTTTGATATCCTTCGCGACATCCATTATATCCCTTGTACCATGTATAAATAAAGTATCTGGCTTGCTGTCATCCGTGATAGGTGATATTTCATCAGCAAAACACACGCTTCTGTTTTTTGTAAGTATTTCCTTCTCATCGTCTTCAACTTTACTGGCCTGAGAAATACGCTGACTCTCTTCTTTTGCCTTTGAAAAAACTGGATCAGTATTCCCATTGGCTTCTTGTTCCATTGTAGCCACATTCAAGCTCCTCCTACTGGAGAAAGTTCCAGTTGCTTCCGCAATGGAACTTCTCCCGCTCGAGACTCTGGAATCTGTATCCTTCCCTTTCAACTTCTTCTTAGTCAAGTCCCCCTTCTTCTCCCTCCCAGCTTCCTTAATCGACTCCTGCTCGGTTTCCTCTTCCAAATCAGGGATGCCTTCCTTCTCTCTTACCTCGCTTGAGTTAGGACTGCTGGTCGTCGATCCCCCACCATAGGTTTCCTGAAAGTACCTCGGCATCGTCTGCTCATATGAAAAAAAAGGGTTAAAGAAGTCCCAAGCGGACCCTTCAGGTGGCGGCGGAGGTGGAGGTGGATCGGCAGGTTTATCTTCCCTCACAGTTTGGTTCTGACCATAGAATTTCTCATCTTGAACAGGTAGGGGTTGCATTAACTCTGTCGGAGCACCGTAACTTGGATAGCCGTATCCATACTCGTAGCCATATCCCACATAAGCTGTATTGGACCATTGTGGATAGGGATTCTGATAGACAGTCGTGGAAGAGAACGTCGACGCCTTCTTCATATAGTAGTAATTAGGTATGGGGGCACCATAATATGGATGCTGAGTAAAAGACCGCGATGAATCTTCGCCGTCAACATCAAGTTCGCTACTTTCTCCGGCGATTTCATCAAGTTCCGTGTCGGAAGGCAGATGCAAATGAGAATCGTCAGAATGCGAGTGCGTGAGCGAAGCGAAAGTAGAAACTGAAGCTCCCACCGCACCGCCACTGGCGCTCTCCTTGTCCGACCTTTTGATCTGGGCCTTCACCTTGCCCTTGCCTTCAGCGGGTGGCAACGTGAGCACAGGGGACGGCGGCGGCACCAGCGCCGGCGTAGCCACGAGCTCCTCCTGCACGAACCGGTTCAGCGCGTCCCCGACGCGGCCGAGCGCGCTGAAATAAGCAGCGTGCGCCGCTGCCAGGGCGAACCGGTGCTCGACCGCCGCCCGAATGAGCTCTCGCCGCTCCCGGCACAGCACCACCAGCGGCGGTTCCTCCGCTTTAGAACTCCCGCACCCCATCACAAGCCGCCTACTGCGCCGCCGTTGCTTCGCATTCCCAACAAAAAAGCCGCAGCACCCTCCCAAGCCAAACCCTAACCTAAAACAAACCTCGAACACCGACTCCAAGTTCGCCCCCTCACAATGCCACGCAGGTAAGCTCAAAAAACCTCTCTTTTCTCATTTTTTAGGGCTTCTAGCTTTTGCTTCAGCGATCGATTTGGGTGAGCGAAGAAAGGGGCTGAGATCGAGCGACGGAAGGAAGGAATATCAGCAAATGCAGAGCCATTAAGAAAGAGATGAACAGATCGAGGAACCAGAGGGGGCGAACATGTAGAAGAGAGAGAGAGCGCGCAAAGGGAGGAGAGAGAGAGAAAAAAAACCAGCGTGGATTTTACAGATTCGCATTTGGCAATCGCGCCACCCGCTTTGCATACCCGCGTCGCCATTGGCTGTCCTTCGACGATCGGGAAGCGATGTTTCGAGCAACCGGGAGGAACGTATCCAGGACCCGAGGAATGGGTGGGGGAGGGACCACGTGGAGAGCGCATTAAAAAGCGAGCAGGGGAACGTGGCGCAGCGTGGGACCGGGCAGCGTACGGTTCGTGTGTCCACTGCCCGGGCCCCGCTGTGTCTCTGCCAGAGTCAAAACCCTGCATGCCGTGTGGCCCCCTTCCTGCCCCTGGAAGAGATCAAGATCTCTCTTTTCCTGCTGATGGACTTTGGATCCTTTTCCGAGTTCCGACGCAGGAAGAAGATGCTTAAACCGAACATGCTGAAACAGTTGCAGAACGGGTCGACAAACTACAACTGTTTTATAGATTTATCCCTTGGTTCACCCGTGTCCAGTAAATTATCGATCGCTAATTGCTCTTACGTTAGCTAATGCTCATTGCTCATCATTTAGATTTGTTAATGATGTCGATGGACACTGCTCGATTGCACCCTCGCCTTAGGTTTGAACTTGTAGAGCTTCTCTTTCACTACACCTAGACGGTTCTTGGATTTACACCTCAACATTCGTCGATGGGAATTAGCCCGTGACTTCTTCGATAATTAAGTCAATACTGAATTAAATAAGAAAAAAATTGAAGAGTTCAAAAATAAAGAGCTTATGTCTTTTTATTGAGAGAGTTTATTTTGAATCAACATCACTCATCTTTTTTTATACATATTGCTAGAGGCATGGAGTCGCATGGCATTGTCTCTGCTTATAGGAGTCAGAAGCATGAGGCCGAATGGGATCGTATGAGGTGTCAGAGATATGGCATTGACGTCGTACACCTGACGTTGTGCAAAATTCACCGCGAGTTACATTTGTTAATGTCGGACCGATAGAAGGAATTTGATTTGATATGAATATCTCCGATCGAAAATATTCTCACGGTTCAAGCTCATCATGTTGAAGATGTTCCGAATTAGGATAATATGTTACGAGAATATTCATTAAAAATATTCTTAAAGTGAGCGCATAATTAAAGATTCATTACTTTGCATTGTGATTCTAGGTATCATATTGCATTGTGATTTTGGATCTTTACATGTTTGTGAGGAAATGCACTAATCCATTTTTTTATCTTAAATAATTAAGGAAAAATGTATATAGTAACCCTTTTTAGAATTTTTAAAATTAAAAAGACTAAAATGGCCGGATCAAGAAAATTATAATTCACGGTGATAATTGTAAGGGGTCGAAACCATTAATTGTCGCCTCCATAGCTCCAGGCCTACTTCTCACCGAATAATTTTGTACAATTAGTGTGATGAAATTATCATACAGTACTATTTGCACCAACATGTTTGATACGGGACAAATGTTGTGATCAAGATGGTCATTCATGTGGCCGTCACTCATATAATTAAGTTGATATTTATACGATAGATTATCACGTAAAAAATAAAGATTAAATTTTATTTCTAAAATATTTTTATTTGTTTAAATTGTTAATAATTATTTTAAAATAATTTCTTAGGGATAGGATAATCAATTCAAATTCTCAAATTAGACTGAGTAGAGGTGCCACTAGGTCAAGCCTATTCAGACACGACTGGACTCAGTTTCAGTCGCACAAAATTCTACTGTCTGTTTTATATTCAAGAGGCGAAGAATGTCATAGCTAGTGACATTTCAACGTGTAACCAAAAGAGAAACTGTCCGGTCATCGCAATCGATAGCAATCACAACAAAGAGACAAACAGAAAATTTCGGAACAAGCTCAATGATACAAAAGAAATATAAGGAAAAAGCTGGAAGCAGTCCTAATTGCATGTGGGCCGAGAATAGATATGATTAATTGAGCGAGGAGCATGGATGAGAGCCAGCTCGTGACTATTCGGCCGCATTAATTGGAGCTGCTATACGATGCACAAAGCGACGAGAGCTTGTGAATCCAATCATGCACGCTAATTAACAAGGCACTACACTACACTAGACGGCTCTGCGACTGAGGTGGGGAGTGAGCTGTGGCCGTGATGAATGCGAATGAATGGCGGGACAGTGCTGGGCGGAGCAGGGCAGGCACTTGGTCCCATGCAGAGCCTCGGACAGCGACGGGAGAGAGGTCAAACCAAAAGGACGCTGCGCGGCGTGCGGTAAAATAAAAGAGAGAAGAGGGAGAGGGAGAGGGAGAGGGAGAGGAGAGGGAGAGGGAGAGGGATGCGGAGATGGGGGTACGGGCGGCAGGATTCTTTGCGTCCCAGCAACTTGTCAATCAGGGCACCGCAATGGCATGGCACCGGAGCAGTCAGGCACAGCGGCTTGTACGGCAAAAGGATTGAATTGAATGAATGACATGATTCCATAGAGCCCACGTCATTAATTAATTAATTGATGAGCGAGGAAGATCGACGGTAAAAGTGAGAAGTTTATATATATATATATAACATTTTGATAATTTATAAATTTTATTTTATATTTATGTATATTTATTGAGGTGTTATAATTTTAATTATTGATCATATCACATATATTTTAATTAATGATGTACATATAGTCATCTCAATAGGTGTTCATGATTGTATAAGATAAAATATATAAGTTAATAAAACACTCTATCTATCTATATATATATATATATATTAATTTTCTCGTTATTTTTTTAACCAAAAGTAAACAAATGCCCTTTTTATTAAAAAAACGTCTATAATTATTTTGTAATATCATTCTCATTATTTTCCAATCTCTGGTTCAAATATAACGTATTATAATAATTATGAATCATAATTATTACATAATTATATTAATTATGATTTTATAATTATTATAATTAAATATTATATAATTATAGTTATTATAATATGAAAAAAAAATTATGACTTAAGTTATTCGAAACCTTACAAAAAAAATTTAAACGATATTTTTTGAATCTAAAATCTAATCGTTATGAGTTTCACCACATAATTAATTATAGATCTCTAAATGAGATTTAATTTAATATATTATGCATCCTATGATTCAATCTGAATCAAAAATTATGACCTCTCAAAATTTAGGATTTAATATTCATGTCACAGCGACTACGATTTTTTATTTATAACTAGTGGCGTAGTCAGGTTTTTCAATAGAGAAGTTAAATTTAATAAATTAAAAATAAATAATACAATACAAAATTGAATTATCCAACTTTAAAAACTCAAAAATATTTTTTAAAAAATATAAGCTGAAAATTCCAAACATTAGTATACGTTAATTTTCACAATTCAAAAGTCTAAATTTTGAATTTAAGAAGTTAAAAATAAACTTAAATTTAAATTTTTTTACTTTAGCTCTTGGTTATAGTTGAAACAATGATTCGTCAATTCTTGGTGTTTATCTATGACACAAAGTTGAATAATCATTTGTGATCTCACTTCCTCGTAATATTTAGTATTCCTACGTATGAGACCTTTATTCCGATCTAAACAATCATCCTAACTAGCAATCTAATAAAATAAAGTTTATACTTTACTACTTTCATTCAATTAATAAAACATGAAAAAAGAAAAGAACAACTTACTCCTCTTATTATTGTTGTGGTTGGACAAAGGGAAAAAAAATTACATGTAAAGGACTGCTCGTTGGAAAAAATAAAGGGTTATTCGTTGGAAAAAATAAAAGAAAAATCGTTGCTTTTGAGAAAAAACATAAAAAAGAAGATAGAAAGGAAGAAGTAAAAGAGGATAGCTTTACCTTTTGTGTTAGCAATCTCGACTAGTTTCGATGAACTCGGCAACTACACAAAGAGAGCAAGGCAAGGAAAAATAAGGGTATTCTTGTAGTGCCAACATAACCCTAGAAATCACGAGAAGAGGAAGAAGATGTGAGAGCTGCTCTTATAGTTAGAAGAGGACAATAGCTGATGCTGCATTTCCTGCTTGCTAGAGAAGAGAAAGGAGGATAAAAGAGAGCTTTTGTGCTTAAGAAAATGAAATGAAAAAGCTACTTACTATTGTTGGAAAAGATAAGAAGAAGAAGAAGGAAATGAGGAAAAAAATAAAAGAGAGAGATGAACGAAGGCATGATGGTAGTGTACGGCATGATAGGGATTGTTGCATGTGTGGGGAGAAAAGGGGGGGAAAAAGAGGAAAGATTTTTTTTTCTCAAAAATACCCTAACTCGTTTTAAACCGATCAAATTTGTTTAAATTTTAAATTTAGTTTAGCCATAATTTAGTCAAATCAACTTCAAATCAATCACGGTTTGAGCATAACCAACATAATTCTGATCTCTGTACTACCTATTGGATTTGGTTCGAACCCAATCCAATTTAATTTAGCATTCTTACTTCATATTCTACGATTTACTTCATTTGTTTATTATTATATATTTTATTTTTAAAATTCAATACTTAACTTTCCAAGTTGCGATATTTTTTTCGTAAAAGCGGTATCAATAGATAACTTACGTTGAGGGTTTTCTAAATATATGATCAATTTTAATTTTTTTAGCGATAAGGTGGTGAATCGGCCAGTCAAAGTAACGATGAGAGTT
>JBBUKS010000104.1:6945387-6957579 GCA_038050645.1 Hedychium gardnerianum | reverse complement strand
TGATACTCAATTAGAAAGTAATGATCCAAACAGTCCGATTGTGAAAGGCCTAGCGGGATGGCCTGCGAGGAGCAAAACAACGACGAAGGTTAGGATGAAGACCGAGTTGGCCGGGCCTTCAATCCTTCGACGCGCAAGTCAGCTTGTGGAGAAGATAAACAGTATGTAATAAAGTATATAAAGACTGAATGTAAAAGCATACCAGACCTGCAAAAGCGGGCCAAAGGCGGCACGAAGTCGGAGAGGCCAGAGTTGGCATGGAGCCGGATGGAGTAGGCGGCGCGGAGCCAACATGATATAGGCGACACTCCATTGATTTCGGACCAGCTTATTGTCCTATTCGGAGCTCAACCTCCCCCGTTTGGGGTCGAGCTATCTTCACTTATTATCCCGTTCAGGGCTCAACCTCTCTCGTTCGGGGTCGAGCTATCTTCACTGGTCTCAGACCAGCTTATTATCTTGTTCGGGGCTCACCCTCCCCTGTTCGAAGTCGAGCTATCTCTACTGGTCTTAGATCAGCTTATTGTCTCGTTCAGGGCTCAACCTCCCCCGTTCGGAGTCGAGCTATCTCCACTGGTCTCGGACCAGTTTATCTTCGCGCTCAGGGCTCAGCCTCTCCTGTTCGGAGTCGAGCTATCTTTACTGGTCTCGGACCAGTTTATCGTCCCGCTCGGGGCTCAAATTCTCCCGTTTGGGATTGAGCTATCTCCACTAGTCTCCGTTCAGGTTTTCCGAATTTCTGAGCCTTCTTTGAACATGATGCTATTTTATTTCGGCCTTACGACAGACTCGGAGATCCTAGCCTCGCGCTAGCGATTCGTCTTACGACAGATTTGGAAATTTTTTTCCCAATTTATCCGTCAAAGACACGACTTTACGACAAACTCGAAAATCTTTAAAAATTGATCAATAAAGACCTCAGCTCTTGATGATTTTTCTGTCCAAGCAGTTCTTAGTCCGGACTGTTTTAAAAGAAAACTGTAAATAAAATATGACCTTAGTAACTTCACGATCAAAACGTCATAAAGCCTTCGTACGGTCTCTGACTCCCTCTTACACAGTGCTACGCTGCGCCAGTCGACTGACTCCACTGAAACTCAGGGATCTCTCTTCCTCCACGCTGATAATTACGTACGTCTCATAATGTTCTCGTCAACCTGGAGCACCGCCACAACTCGGCGTCTGACACGTGAACAATGACGACGGCAGACTGTGCATTAATGACTGATACTGTGAAAGTTCAGAAACAATAAAAGAGGTGATCTTCATCAAGCAAACTGGTTCCAATAATGTTCTTCAGTATTTGGACACTTTTACACGAAGATAAACAGAGCAAGCAAACAAACAAAAACTTGAAATATGCAGATCTTCTTCTACTCTTTCTGGCTCAAGTTTTGCTTGCGTGAATCGAGGAAGAAGCAGCCAGCCAATTTCCTGAAACAGCGTCAAAATCGCCATGGATTCAGCTTACTGTATGTGTCTACATGAAATAAATCTAAAGATTGCTTACTTGCTTATGCTGCGGCTACTGTCGGCACTTTTGTTTCTCGAGGATAGCGGAATGATCCACTTCAGAAGGCCAACTTCAATGTCCATGCTCTGGCTCCGCGGCCTCCTCTTCTTCACAGCCTTCTTTCTTCCCTCCCAACTTCTGCTCTTGCGCTCTGTAAACTCTCTTTCCTTGCTTTGCTTCTCCTGCATGGCACTGGCAATGATCTGAGGTAGCTCCACCAAATCCCTGAGCGAGAGCTCGAACAAGGCCTGTGGGACGTCTCCAAACTCGTCGAGCATGCTGTGCAGCTTGATCTCGTGATCGGAATCGGTGGCTGAGACCTGTTGGAGAGAAAGCATAGTGGGCGAGTAACTAGAACAAGGATTGGCTAAAAGCTGACGAGGTTGAAGATTATATATACACAACTCCCAAATCGTTGATCTGTGTTTTCTGGGATGTTTGAAAGATTGAAATGCTTAAGTCGTCCATGGTTTCCTGATCAGAACGTACGCCACACAAGTTACCTTCCCAATACCGTGCGCTAGAATGGAGGGCGACGCCTGCTGTGGATGGATTAATTTAATCGGCAGGAGACGACGCTTTCAGCAGAAAAGACAAGATCATTTTGTGAGTCAAATACAGAGGATCAATTTTAAATCATCACGTTATCGTTTTGCACAGAACTTAGAAACAATCTTCTGATGAAACCTTCAAACAACAATACATAGTGCATACTATGAGATACACTGTCATCAACATCTATATCGACATTGCTTTTAAGTTTCCGGGTTACCACAAAAAGCATCAGAGCTTCATCCTCAAGTCCACTTCGAAATAACTGGCAAAGATTGAATTGCAGAGCACTGAATCACATCTTGGCATTTCATGGAACAGTCCTTCAAACTACGCAAGAAGAGTATCTCTAGGGGGTTTACCTTATTCTGTTTTTGTTTAAAGCAACAGTCCTTCAAACTACTCAAGATGACTTGCAACTTTGGATTAGCTACTTCGAACTTAACTATCAATCCAACTGTAACCAGGACTCTTACTGATCTTTCTGTTAAGCATCATCTGCCTAAATTGCGTGGAACTATCCCACTCCCCGCGAGCAGCATATATGCTAGACAGCTGCAAGAACGGGCCTGCGTCCTGAGGGTTATGCTCAAGTAGCCTCTCTGCTACTTTACTTCCTAAAACCTCGTCGCCACGAGCCTTGCAACCACCCAGCACTGATGTCCACATGCTATCATCAGCCTTAAAGGGCATTGCATCAATGAACTCGATAGATTCCTCGAGCCGACCTGCACGAACCAACAAATCAACCACACACGAATAGTGCTCGACTACTGGTTCAATGCAATAGTCCACTTTCATCCTATGGAACCATCTTAATCCTTCCTCAACCAGTCCGCAATGGCAGCAAGCTGAAAGTACAGCGATAAAGGTTACTTCATTTGGGCTGACACCGGCAGCATTCCTCAACGTTTCAAACGACTCGAGCACTTGAATTGCATATCCATTCGAAGCGTACCCCATCAGCATTGAGTTCCACAAAGCCACATCATGGTTTTGGACAACATCAAAAAGCCTCCTTCCTTCAATGACCTTGCCACATTTGCAATAGAGGTCAACAAGTGCAGAAGTAACGATCAGATCAGTGACTATGCCAATCTGTGTAGCAAGGGCGAAAAGCTGTTGCCCTACAGCAAGGGCACAAAGGCTAGCACAACAACTAAGTGCACTGGCTATAGCTACCTTATCGAGCCTGAGATCAAGACGATGCATGTCAATGAATAGCTCTAGTGCCTCGATAGGACGACTATTTTGGCTATAACCGACAATCATTGAATTCCATGATATAATATTCTTGCATGAAATCATCTCAAATATCCTTCTTGCTTCGTCAACTTGATCAGAATTTGAATAAACAGTGATCAGAGTGTTTAGAAGAATCGTATCGTGTACTCCAAGATCTTTGAAAACTTTGCAAGCATCCTCCCAAATCCCACACTTGGAGTAAGAGTCTATAAGAGCACTTGCAACGATTAAGTCTTCGACAATACCCTGCTTGCAACCACAAGCGTGCATCTGCATTGCATGCTTAGGAATACCAGTGCTGGCACATGCACTGAGAACACTAGCAAAGGTAGATGAATCTGGCACAACTCCCCCACAGATCATCCACTTGAAGAGTTTTAATGCTTCGGCTCCTTGATTAGCAGATGAGTATGCATTAATGATAGAGTTCCACAAAACAACACTAGGCTTCTTCCTCCTATCAAATATACTTCTCGCTTGATCTAATCTTCCACAGTTTGCGAAGCCTGATATCAAGGCTGATAAAGAAAACTCATCTGGCTCCGGCATCAACTCCAAAACTCCATTAGCACTATCAAAAGACTCACACTTGGCATACATGTTAACGAGGGCGCTTCCCAGAACAGAGTCCAAATCAACCTGGCCGATGACAATTTGGGAATGAATCTGCCTGCCATAATCATACGCCAAGCACGCTGCACAAGCACTCAAAAGAGTTGCGAGAACAAATTTGTCGCCACATGATAACAACATCCTATTAAGCTCCGAGCTAACCTTTTTAAATAAGTCAAAAGCTTCTCGAGGATGCCCACGACGGATATACGCATGGAGAACTGCATTACAGGCAACATCGTCCACGACAGGCATTTCCTCAAGCAAGCGGCGAGCATGGTGCAAATCGCCACACCGCGCAAGGCCAGTGATCATGGCGTTCCACGAGTAAGTATTCTTGCAGGGAATCGAATCAAACAGCTGACGTGCGTGATGCGGTTCCTCGAACTTGAGATGGGCGTCGATGAGGGAGTTCCAAGAGAAGCAGTTCCTGCAAGACATTTCGTCGAAAACCTTCCGCGCGTCGTCGACTCTTGGGCTGCAGAAGGTGTACATCTGGAGAAGGCAGTTGGAGAGGTAGAGAGAGGAGCCGTGGCCGCACTTGAGTAGGATCTGGTGGATCTGCCTTCCTCGAGAGAGCGAGCGGTGAGTGCGGCATGCCTGAAGCCATCTGGCGATGAGGTGCAAGTCGGCGTTCATGGGAGCGAAGCCTCATCGATGAATAGCAGAGTGGAGGAGGAGAGAGGTCGCTGCGGCCCGGCCACAGCGCATCGCGTGTCGACTCGGGGCTGCTCACGTCATGGCGGGCCGCCGGCGCCGCCCACAGAGATCAAACGCGATTCTGAGGAACCGTTACGTTGTATGAGTTGGTTACTTCTTCCGACCCTAAAATTTTAACTGTCATTTCAATTGAACCGTTCATACTCTTTCTGATCAATTGGGCAATCCACCGGTCTTGTAATTTTAAATTTAACAATTTCTAACCTAATTTGTTATCTTGTAAAAAAATATAATTAGCAAGCAATAAGAATGGTTTCAACTAGCCATATCTTGCGAGACTAATCACAAGTCTAAATGTATTTAACATAAGCTTCTTTAGTAATTGGAATAAAAAATGAATCCGTTATTTTACCAGACCTCGCGTTTTCTAAAAGGGGATAAATAAACTTCCTTATTAAGTGTTGACATAATATCATCAATCACCTTGTGATGATTATAATGATTCTTTCAGTGCCTATATACTTTCGTTATTTTCTAGTTCATGGTTCTACCAATTATATGTTGTATTATAGGGAAATTATCATCTTAACTACTTACTTAACAAGTCTCAAGGGAACAAACATGTGATTTATGTGTTTATTGTGTCTTATGAACACCTAGGCTACAACACTAATTTAAGTAAGAAATGATATGACACTCGGCTATGTGGCAAAATTTCATCACATTTTATTATCAATCTACTGAATTACAAATTGCGTTTATGTGCATATGGAGTTAAACCTTTTGGTCATCCATCAATGTCATATTTAGTTTAGCTAATCTAATCACAATATGCAATTTGTGTATTTGAATTTTGATCTTTTATTCTTGATCCTCTTCAGCCATCAACTATCTCTAAATCTTCACACTCAAGCTAAGCAAACATCAATAATGAAGCAAAGAGTAGAACAGATGCAAATGAAGTCCAATAACAAGAGCTGAAGAAGTATCTTAACTTTCCAGCAACCAGAATAAGATTAGTTTTTGGTCTCGATCAAGATGTTCTTGAATTACATCGGATGGATGAGAGTGACAAAATCAAACTCCTACTTAAATTTAGGGTTTAGGATTTAAATTTTTTATTAGAGGTAAGTAAAATAGTAAATCTTTTGTGCCTTACTCATTGGGTTTAGTGGCTTCAGCATCTTGTTTCATTACTTTTCTACTCATTCCGAATAACTTCACATGAGCCTGACGCAGTAAAAAGAAGAGCTGTAACTACAGAGATACTACCTGCTGAACTTGTCCTTGCTCTTTTCTTAATATCCTAGTTGAGGTAGTTAAGCATAACGACTACATTAGATTAAGATATTAGATCAAATTTCCACATCACAGGTCAATTCAACTAAAGATGTTCGCAAAGTGTATATTTCTTGCAATCAGGCCTTCAACTGTTTCACTGTCTTCTGGACACTGGACCCTCACTACATTATAAGTCTTAAAAGCATTGTTTCTTTGTCCTCCTACCTCTCTGACGAGACACCTCATAATTACGGTCCTTGCTCATTGATGTGCTTTAGCAATTTCGCAGTTTTTTTTTTTTTTTGATTTGCTGCATGTGAGAGAGATCCTATCTATCTTTGAGTCTTTTTAGGTGATCTGTTCTGGCTCCTGCAATGCATGCTCGTGAGACTGTAAAACATCTCTCAAATACAGATTTTTTACTTCAAAGTGTGTGTTCTTCAGGTGAGTTGCTGTTCCTGTTCCTGTTCCTGTTACTGAATGTGATGAAAACATTTTTTTTTTCTTCTTGTTTTTGTCAAACTGGAAAGCAGTACATAGACTGCGTACTGAAAACTGATAGGTTTGTCCCTTCCTTGCAGCCTTTCATCAGTGATCAATTAATTTCTCGCATTGCAGCTTTTCTTTTCAAAAGTGATGGTGGGGAATATGTAGGACGCTACCTTTGATCTTTGTTTATCGTTTTTAGAATGTGACAACTGCTTTTAGAGTGGTGGCCAATCAAGCCATCCGGTCATGCCTGTGATTGCTCCATACCATTGCTGAAGAACAAAGTACTGATTTGTTGAGAGAGGGCAAGTATCTTGTTGGCAGGAGATCAACAAGAAGAACATAGCCAAAGGCCTGGTTTTTTGGCAGTCCACTGTAGCCAGTTCGAGAGTTGTTATCAGGTTTTTGCCTTTCGCTGTTCTTCAAAGTCAGTTCTCGTTGCTTGTCTGTTAATTAGGATTGATGGAGATTTTCTTTCAAGATATCTTCATATAAACTCATTTCGGATCTTCTTTTTTTTCCTGCTAGAACTCTGACCGGTGTTCTATGAATGGTTTTGGAGGAAGATCGAAGCCATGGGGCGGAGACTCCTCCTCCTTCTCCACCCCATCAGAACCAGCTTACAGCAGAGACGGCTCCTGGAGAGATCTGGGAACGTCGATGAGCGCGATATCGTTCGGTCTAGCCGCCACTGCGATCCTGATCTCCATGTTCCTCGTCATGGCGATATTCGAGCATGTGATCAAGCCGAGGGCGTCCTTCCTTCGTCCTCGAAGCAGCGCATCGGGCGGCGCCTCTGAGACGGCGCCGCAGCCGCCTCAGAATTCGAAGACAGTAAGCTCTTCCGGTTCGACTTGGGAGTCGGCTTTTTTCGGCGAGGGCTAACGAACCGAGTTTGTTGGCAGGTTTTCGCGGCGGCAGCGGCGGTCGCCGACGTCCCTGTGGTGATGCCGGGGCACCAGTATCCTACCTTCATCGCCCAGCCATCGCCCCTTCCTTGCCGGAGGGAGGGCATCCAGTGGCCTCCCCATGATGCTGCTTTGCATTGCTCCACCTTGTGAATGCTGTAGACGACAGAGGCATTGACACTGGTTTGATGCAATGGATTGGAGGAAGCTGCTAAAGGAAATTCCGATCAAATTGATCAAAGTTTTCAATTTTAGTGAATCTGTATATTAATTTAGCATAAATCTAGCTCCCAGTCCAGTTAATACAGTTAAATTGCGGCTCTGCTAGGTACAATTAGATCGAACAGTGCCCTGTATGGTTTCAACCGAGCTAGGTTGTGCTTGCGGAAATTGGTCATGTTGGACCCCCTAACCTTTATCGAATTCTCACCCTCATCTTCCTTATCTTCTAGATTCTTAAATCAAGAAGACCAGATTTCTGTATCTCAACTCAGCTGAACTTTCCAAACAAACAAATCAAAAAAAAAAAAATCAAATAACATCTAATCGAATTTAGAGCGACTAATCAATCAGGATTAGTTTTTCATCAACTATTAAGATAAATCAAAAAGTACTTATAGTGGATGACCTAGAAGTCCAACATCTCATGGTTGCACGTCTCATTTGAAAAAAAAAATTCTATAAATACGTCGTAATTAGGGATTGAACTATGGGTGCATGAGTAATAACTTGACGCTCTTTCACTGCACCGTAACCCCGGGGACAATAGCTGAGAGGCTCCTTATTTTTTGAAATCATCAATGAAGCAAAAGTTGATTTCGTTCACTTTGAGCGCTTCTTATCGTCAATCCTATAGCGAAATGAAGAAAGATAAATCATGATACCCGGTCATCTCTTAGGTGAGAGGACATTAATCCTTAGAGGAATGAATCTCACCAGAATCGATCCTTGTCCGATGAAATAACTCTGTCACTCGAATACCAACTCGGCTAAACTAGGGCAAAAATAATAAAAAAACACCCTTTATTTTTGGAATCATTAAGATGACATTCTACTTTAATTTTTTTTTATTAAAAGAGCGTCTCACCCCGATGTACAATTATCTAATTACCTTCTATTATATTATTCTCAATATTATTATCTTTCTCTATGTTTCCATCTAAATTTTGAATAGAGGCACGTTGTAGTAGCTATGAACCTATAATTGTTACACAATTGTAATAGCTATAGTTTTGTAGTTACTACAATTGAGCTGCTATACAGTTGTAGCAGCTACTATAATATGAATGTTAAATAAGTTTTGAAATACTATAATTTTTGACTCAGGTTAAATCATGGGACGCATAATATATCAAATTCAAATTAGTTCAAATATTTATATTTGTTATCAAGTGTAACCTATAACGACCTAGTCTTAGGCTCAAAAAATATCGTTTAAAGTCTTTTTGGAGGTTCTGGAGAATTTTAGTCCTCTTTATTTAAGATTATTTTCTAAGTTGTAGTAGTTACGAAATCGTAGCTGCTATAATTATAAACTATAATTGTTGTAGTCAGTTACGACATAATAATTATTATAATTGTTATAATAACTACGAAATCATAGTTGCTACAATGTGCTTAATTAATTTAAAATTTAGGTGAAAAATATAGACGGATAAAAAGGGTCTTCTTTATTTTTGCCCAAAAAAACATATATAGCACATTTCCAGGATCCTCTAAAAATCTAAGTTTCAGTTGCTAGTTAATCGCCTGGAAATTAGTTTAGCTACTTTTTTTTTCTCTGAAAAGTGGATCATTGCAAATAAACACCATTTGATACTATATAATGCAAAATCAGCATATACCTGTGCCCTGATAATAGCACTTTTCTTATCCTTCTCTACCTTCTCAACAATGAACTCAGCGCGCTCTGCTTCCTGTGCGGCAACCTGCTTAGCTTCAATGGCATTAGTAAATTCCTTCCCAGAGCTCAAGGTTTAGTCAAAATCTTTCGTATTTCGCGACTGACAGCCTAAGCATGCAGAATATCAATACGGCTCAAAATATGCCTAGTTTGCTTTTCTTGAGACATATTAGAACAAATTTCATGAATCGGGACGATCATTTTAGAATTAATCGACGTAAACTATTACTATATGTCAGCTAAAAAAAAGCTGGCTAGCATTGTATTGTGCAACCACAGCCTTCAACGTTTCATGAATAATTGAAGGAAGAACCCTTTCATTGTAGTTCTCTCTAAGGGCTCGATGGATGGTGGGAAGTTGGTCAGGAGGAGGTCTAGTAAGAACCCTAAAACCAATTTTGGCCTGTCCAAGTAATAGGCTTTAACAGTTATAAATCTGGTTTAATAACAATATTCAAATCAATAAATCTTGTTTAATAACATTATCTTTATTTAGTCTCTTTCTATCCTTACACATCCTATATAATTGATTCAAACTCTCCTAACTCTTGATCACCTTTCTCCATTTACACATCATCTCAACTTTTTTTTCCCTCTCATGTTCTCCTCTATCCAAGCTTCACCTAGTTGTTCTTGAATATTAGCATATCCTTTTTTACTTTCCTTTCTAATAATACCCTCCATCTTAGGCTAAGAGGAAGTAGGTTGACGGTCGCATTAAGGCTAAACAATCAATGCTAAAGATGATTAAGACATTATTAGCATGGATCTTAATATTTTTCAAATAAATATATAAAAAATATAACTAGTTGGCCATCATTTACACAGGTTGGTTCAACTAATTCGCTCATTCTAGACATTATGACATAAGCATGATCAACTGTCTCTCAGTCTATTATTTTACTTATAAAATAGCAATGACAAGTATGAAATGAAGATATATGATTAAAAAAAATATAGACAATACGGCTAACTCCGGGGTATGTTTGTCCAAATTATAAAAAAATAATTAATTAGGTCGGGTAACGTCGGATCTGGAGTGATCGGTTCGGTTACACGGAAGTTTTCCACCGACCATCAGGATAAATCGAAAAGTACTAATAAAAGCTCATCCAAATAATCAACATTCTTAAGCTCATTTCTCATTCAAGGAAAAAAACCTAAACTACGAGAAAATATATAAAGTTGAAGATAAGAGAAAATTTCATAAAATTATTTATATTGGAATAAATTGATAAATAGCAAATATTATAATATAAATATATATATATATATATATATATTTCAAACAGTATTTAAAAATTACACGATAAAAAAGAAAACATTATAAACATCTTAATTAGACTAGCCACACGTGTCATTGAAATAAAAAATAAAATCTATCACTTTAACGATTCTTTCTTTCCCGGACGACTAACCCATATGTATCATGCTTGATCAATATATTGTCCTATTTTTCAAATAATTGGCCAAATCACTTAACACTAATCAAGATTATGAAAAATAAAACAAAAAAAATTTATTAACTCCGGAATTAATAATTTTTTTATTTTTTTAAGGTTTTCCGATTTCGAGTTACGTGTCTCTATGAATCATTACTCGGGAATCATCGATTATCTAAATCAAATAGAGTTTTTGTTTATAATTTTAAATGAATAATTAAGATTATAAAAATAACCCTCAACTAAAGGTATCCTAAAAAGTAACTCTCTCTGCTCATTTTGATATATGCACCAACAAACATAAGAAATGATGTTATTTTCCTCAAAATGTTTTCCTTTGAAAATTTTCTTGACGAGTATTTACAATATGACATTATCACAGAGCCTCAACCAAACAAGAATAATTAAAGCTCAACCTGTTGGCTATAATCCAACCAATGGTGGATTGAAAATGACAATCACCTAGTGAGAATTTAGATTAAAAAATAATTCAAAATTGATAGTCGAGAAATCAACAATACGTTTTCACACCCCACTCCGTTTTATAAATTTGACTTGAGTTTGAGTTTGATTGAGTGGAATATTATAAAACTTTCAATTTAAATTTATAAAATTTTTATATTTTAAATTTATTTAATTGATTATTGAGTTTAATAATATAAATTTATTTATTAATTTTAAAAGTTTATTTTATATTTATTATATTAATAATTTTTTTATTAATAAATATAATTAATATTCATAAAATTTATTCAGAAATATTATTCATTCACAATCTTTATTCATTTAATTTAATAAATTATTCAATTTTATTCATTTAATTGATCTTAGTATTAAATAAATATAAATAAATTTTTATCATGTTAAATATTAAATTTGCTCATGTTGAATTTATTTACAACCTTAGACAGATTGAATCGTAAAGTTATGAATATATGTATAGAGAGATACATATTATCTTGTTCATTTTTTCATATACACCAAGTATAAATTATTTATTTTATTTTTTTTTAAATAAAGAATTAAGAATTTTGAACTTAATTCTCAAGGTTGTCATAATATTCAAGCTAAAGAAATTATAAAAAAATATCAAATATATATATATATATATCCTAATTTAATTTACACATCCTTATGTGAGTGATGATCGACGATTCTCACATGATCTAGGCATTTAAATTTATCTAAGCGCGTGCATTTTTTTTTAAGCTCTTAGTTGTGTCAATAAAATTTTGTCTTTAAGATTTTGGAATTGAGTTATAGTATTAAGCATAAAAATAAATTTAATTAAAAAAAATTGAATGTATACAATTATATGGAATAAGATGTGCGGAATATCAAATATATATATATATATATTTTGAATTCATGTATTATCTTAGTTATTGTGATCTTTTATATATATATATTTTGAATTCATGTATTATCTTAGTTATCGTGATCTTTTATATTCTTAGTGGAGTGAATTTTCAGCAATCATAATTTAGAAATTCACATGATATATATATTTTTTTAAATGCATAAATTATAATATATATATATAAAATTTTAATAACTTACGTACCTTATCTTGTATAATTATGTATA
>JBBUKS010000104.1:6915097-6937929 GCA_038050645.1 Hedychium gardnerianum | reverse complement strand
CAGTGACTAGTGCATAAGGGGGGCAGGAACCTGGCTACTAGCCAGGATTTGACCCCTAGACCTCATTGTGGCAACACATCATGTACTAGTCAACAGCTCATCACGTGGGGACTATTGAAGCAATTACTCGTTATTACAATAAGTAGCAACTATAGTGTAACTACAGCAATGTTATAAAAATTAATCTAACAATATAATAGTTGCTATAACTAGACGGGAGGGAACTATGTAGCAACTATCTAAGTAGTTGTTATAACTATTTAAAAATAATTTTGATAAGTAATTTGATAAAGTTTAAAAAAATTTAACTAAGTTAATAAAGAATATTTTGATTTAATAGTGTTTTATGTATAATAATTTTGATTAAAATAAAATAATCAAATTTTTATATTATAGTAGCGACAGACTAATTGTTACAATAATACTAGAATAATAAATATTTTTGATATAAAATATATGATGAGACATTCGTTTGACTTCTTTTTTTTGAAATGAGCCCGATTTCATATTATTATCATCATTAGCAATTATTGATTGTCAAATCATGATTCTAATATTTTCACCCACCTCATCCCAAGACCCATCTATCTTGATCCCATAGGTGTAGTGTAGTAGTAAAACAATTAGAGGAATAAATAAGAGGATTAGAATTTGAATTTCATCCAGGATAAATATTTTGGAAGTCAACCTTTGAATGTGCATAAGTTGTGTTTTGAATTTATTCAATAAGCAAATTAGGATAAATTCAAAAAAATTAGGCAAAGCCTAAAAAATTATTTACTTTCAAGATTAGTTAGACAAAGCCGGGATACTTGGATAATAAAAAAAAATTCATTTCACCACATCCCAATAATAGTCACCTTGCAACTCATTTGTATTTTTGGAATTATACCTAATTTTATCTTTATTAATTATGTTTATAATCAACTAAGTTTGAGTTGCTAACTCTACTTAGGATACAACTTGATAACATCTAGTACTAGATTGTTTTTTTTTTTTGGCATGTTAGGATGACCGATGATCAAATAAGGCAAAAACATCCAAATTAGTATATTTTAGTCAAATTCCTTGATTCATACTTTAGATATGCATTTTTTCCATTTTTAGTAAAATTTTATTTTAGCAATAAATCAGTCTAGAAAAATTAAAATTTGATTTTGATTTGATTTTCCTTATTTCTTAGGCATGATATGATATTTTTATTCCTCTAAATATGTACCTTTTACTTTGAAAAATATTTTTTAATTTCGCTTATTATAGTTCGTTCTATAAATACGAGTGTAATTTTTAGTTAAAGATTAATAAAATTATTCTAAATATTTTATTTTCAAAATTTTTATAGTTATTGTGTGTGAATCACTAGGTCAATCCTATTTTCTTAATTTTCTTGAGATTTATGTATCTATGTTATGTGAATTAACAAATTAATCTTTGTTCTATTCGCTTTCGCTACCTTAGTTGGTATCAAAGTTGAGCTACGCTTCTACAATATGCCACCTAGAAAAGATCAATGAGTGAAAGCACAGGAAAAAGTTTATGAATGTCGAATTGTGATACTTGAGGAGTGACTCCAACAAATGCAACAATTTGCAATGTTCATGACACAACTTGGAAATATGAAAGCGTGTGGAGGAGGGCCTTGAGATAGAGGAGGACCTTTGGGCAGGGTGGCTTCAACAACCTAGACAGAGGCTAGCAGTACTAATTGACCATAGACATTATGGCAATTGATAATGGGAGGTTGGGATTCACATTGAGATCCCTAAATTTCATGACAGCCTACAACTCGAGGATTTTTTTAGATTAGATAGCTAATGTTGATGTTTTAGATATATTGGATTTTGAGATTCCAAAAGATCGAAATGTGTAGTTAGTGGTGACTCGGTTCATGGGGCTTGCCAGTACATGGTGGTAATAAAACAAACTTCAACATTCAAATATGGGCAAGGCCAAAATTACTTCTTGGGTTAAGCTATAAAAACTTATGTGAGTAGCACTCCTTTCTCATAATTATGCCCGTCTCATGTATTATAAATTGTAGGACACACATCAAGGTTTGAGAACTCTAGATGAATATACTTATAAGTTTCATCACTTGCTAGAGATGATTTGTCAATTTTTGAAGATTAGATGGTTATATGATATATCAAGGGTTAAATTATTCAAGATTCTCTTTACTTATTCGACCCATCTCCATTTTTGAGGCATTACCAAAAGCATTATAGATAAAGAGGATATCCAATCGACATACATATTTTGAAATATCTTAGCCAAGAGAAGGCATTGGAACAACCAACAATAATTACAATGACATAGGAAATAGTTCAACCGTGAGTCGCCCTTTATCCGATCTTTCTTATTTGGCACACTTCCAGTCGCCCGGACTACCTTTGTTCGCTCAAATACCCAGTCAATCTAGATCTTTGACTGATTCGCTTGAATATCTACTCCAAGTCTTTTTTCAATCGAACTAATGTACTTCAAGTTGCTTGGACCACCCAAACCACTCAGATCTCAGACTTGTTCAAGGGATAAAGTACAAGGTGAATAGGTTGCCCGAATCCATTTCGATCTCCCAGAGTTCCGATCGCACAGAGCCGAGTTTCGATCTCAAGAAACTCTAACTTAGTCCACTACGACTAAGTTTGCCTAGGTTGAGTGTTTCTACCTATTGGGACCAATGCAAGCTAGAGGGGGATGAATAACTACTCATTTCACTTAGATAGATTGTGTAGCGAAAGCTTGAAATACAATTGATGACACAACGCAAACACGGTCAGCTTACTTGATTCACAACCTCCTAAGATTGCGACATCCAAGGCCTAGTCCTAAAAAACTACCACCACTAACCTTCTTCTTCTCAGATACTTTTCAAAGGTGGAAAAGCCTCTTACAACTTGTTTCTTACAAACAATACAATAAAAAACCAAAATACAAATTAAAGTAAAACAACTTTACTAATGTAAACTTGGCTTTGGATACTTTCTTGTTAATTTGAATTGTCTCTTAATGGTAAGAAATGTAGCAGCACTTAGTCTCGAACCCTTCAAGAACCGACAACTTCAAACTTCCTCGAAATCATCTTTTATAGGATTGTTGTTGGACTGATTTTGGCTTACCAATTTACTACCATCTTCCATCAATCAATTGGCCGTTGAATCCAACCGTTCTAGCTTTAGAACGACTCTTACTAACTTAGTTTGACCACTGTCAGTTGACTGCTAAACCTCATTAATCGACTGATAGACAACTAGTCAAGTTTTTAATCAATTTGTAAACCTTCTATTCATTGCTATAGTATCAGTCGACTGCTAAACTTCATCAATCGACTGATAGACAACTAGTTGAGTTTCCAATCAATTTCGGGACCTTATATTCGCTACTACATTGTTAGCAGTCGATTGATCAAACTCATCAATTGATTGGTAATGTAGTAAAGAAAACACTATAGTAGAAACCCTAAACCCCGACACTGTAGAAAATTCCACTACTGTAGCAACCCTAGTTGCTATAGCAACCCTATTTACTATACCAAACTCTAAAAAATATCTCAAACCATAAATTCATGATTTAGAGTCCATCAGTCGATCGATACACCTTATCAATCAATTGATACTCTTATTTCAGCCTTGTCAAAGCTAAATTCTCGCCTTGCCTGATATTCGTCTGATCTCAACCTACTAAGACTTTCTTTGTCTAGCATCCAATCAACATTGACCTACAAGGACTTTCTGTTGCCTAGCATTCGTTTTATCTTGACCTGCTAGGACTTCACACACCTAACATCTGGTCACCCTTGACATGCCAAGACTTCAAACATTCGATCTTCCTTGAGTTGTTTGGACTTTTGCACTCACCTAACATCCTGTTCTTCATGGCCTATTAGGACTTTCCATACTTGCCTAACATCTAGTCCTCCCTAATCTATTAGGGCTTTCATCCACATGTCAAGTGTCCGATCAACCTTGACCGACTTGAACTTCACATCTCATGCCAATTGCCCTGTCCTCCATGACCTACTTGGACTTCGCCCCTTGCTTTCGACCACCAAGTGTTTGGTCAACCATAACCCACTTGAACTTTCATTTGGCCAACTCCCTATTAGACTTCCAAGCACCAAGTGTCCGATCAACCATCAACCCACTTAGACTTCTCCACCATTATGTATCCAATTAACTTTGACCTATTTGATGTCGCACTTAATCCAACTAACATATTGATCAAATATTGAAACTCAACTCGAGTCAACTCGAGCTTGGTCAACTAAGCTTGATTAACCTTGACTAGAGGTCGATTGCACTAACAATATCCCTCTTTTTGATGTTTGATAATATGTTTAAGTTAGACTAACTTATTATCCCACTATCCTACTTCATCATTCTTCTCATGCCAAAATATAAATGAAGAGTTCATAACTTAAACCTTTCATTCTCCCTCTTTAGCGTACATCAAAAATATCTCTTCTCAAACTCATTTCATTTTTTTCATTTCAAACTTCCAACATCACAATGGAGGTTACCTACCTTCCATTTTCTCTAATGCTTAATATTGAGCATACAATCCTTCATTCATTCACCAATCATTAAAAAATCTTTCATTCTCCTCCTTTCATTCCTAAGTCATGATTTTGAGGTGGATCTACTCAAAGCATACTCCACTTCAATCATTGTACCAACAATGTTTTCAAAATCCTAAACTTTTAGAAAATTTTAAAATTTAAGTCATGAAGTTAAAAATTCAACCTTGAATCTAAACCTCCTTCTCAATTCCTCATTCCCCTCTTTTTAACATCTCATTCTCATTTTCATAAGAAAATTCTCTTTAAATGCTTATCCAAATATGTCATAAGTTAGAGATAGTTAAGATACCTAGGAGTGATCTTAAACAACTTAAACAACATTATTTCAATCAAAAATTATCTTAATAGTCGATTGCTATTGGACGATAGTCAATTTATAAGAGTAGCAGTCAATTTCTGGTGGACATCAATCGATTGCTAATCTAAAAAACTACAACTCAATTTCAGATCGAATTTCATAAATGCATAAGTAATTCTATGATTTTTATAAAATCATGAAATTTTATATAGACATTACTTTGTCAAATGCTATGAGAGAAAAATAATTTTCTACAAAAATATATCTTATTTTAAAATAATGGCATAAAATTAAAAAATATTAAATATTTCAATATTTTATTCTAACTTTATATCAACTTAATTAATAGTGATTCATTTCAACAAATATACTTCACCAAGATTTTCCAAAATAATTTTGAAATAATTTTCAAAGTCAATTTTCAACTATGATTTATGGGCTAAATGCACATGACTTGCACATTAGCTTTCCCCATAATTGGTCATGCAATAATTCATTTGATTTGATGAAACTTAGCTCAATTGATACATCAAATTTGCATCTTGAACTTAGTTCATTATCGTAATATCTCACTTATGTCTAATGTATTTCAATACACACACAAGTTAATCCTATTATTCTTGTGAGATGTAAAATTTATTTTTCCTAAACTAAGGGATCACATATCTTTCTCTAAGCATTTTAAATTTGATCATCCTACATATGATGACTAATGTCATTTGTCTTTAATTATAAGGAATTAAAATTTATGCAAAATTTTCACAAAGAAATCTATCATAACTTAAATGATGCATCTATGATATGACATAGCAATCTCAATTCATATATCAAGATAAGCAACATATTATCATGACAAGATAAATGTATGATATGATGTCATGATATGAAATATGACACACAAAGCATGAAAAGTATAACACAAGAATAAAAATATACCTAGATTTCTAATCTAGGTGTTAACAACTAATCATTATGTCAAATATAAAATTTGACACAAGCGGTCTAACTCCATCGAATGTGCCAAAAATCCCAAACTTGTCACATTTTATGAATCTATCCTATTGTGCCAATTTTGATAAACTTAAGAACTCAATTCTCATTGGCACACTATAGAAATCTTCCAAGATAAGATTTGAAATTTCATTCTCAAGATATCACAATACCTTGAAAATGTTATAAAATACCAACTTTATCATGGTTGAGTTAATAGCCCTTCCGATTTAGGTTGACACACCCTATTCCCGTCTAGTGTGAAGGGATCATACTCTTAGGAACCCATACCTATTGGAGCTCCTTTAGTGTTCTAGGTATTCATTAGGGACAACCTCCCTAAATAC
Organism: Hedychium gardnerianum; assembly: GCA_038050645.1. Classification (NCBI taxonomy): domain Eukaryota; kingdom Viridiplantae; phylum Streptophyta; class Magnoliopsida; order Zingiberales; family Zingiberaceae; genus Hedychium; species Hedychium gardnerianum. The sequence goes on along the minus strand of JBBUKS010000104.1, from coordinate 6,931,715 downwards.
CTTTTTAATGACTCTCCTAGGCTTCTTAGAAGCCTTAGTCATTGTAGCTTCATCAAGGTCAATGCCAAGGATAGTCTCTCTTGTAACCTTGACTCCACTCCTAGATCTAGAATTTGTTACCATAGTTATATGAAACTCTATGGTATGAAGGCATACATTCCTTCGACTTTTGTTGTGTCTCAAATTTTTCTTTCCCTTAGTTGGTTTTGTCTACCCAATCCTAGATTTTCCTTCTTAGACCCTTTAACCATATTTTCCATCTCCCTAAAGGTCTTCTCTAAATGATTTAGTCTTGATATCAAGATTTGATTTTCTATCTATAAATCATCAATTCTTGATTTTCCATTTCTAACTTGGGCCTTGTTCTTTCTAGACATATGTTTAGTTTGCTTAGGGTTCTTGCCTAGATTATTTTTTATCTTCCTATCCTTAGGTAAGGTTGTTCTAGAATGATATGACCTAAAAAATTTCTTAGAATTATTATGCTTCTTATTTTCATGATAATAAGCTCTAAATTCATAAAACTTGTTTCTAGCATGTTGTTTATCATGACACAATGGTTGTTTATCATGAACAAGGGAATTACATTATGAAATAATACCTTAGAAGCTCCCCCTAAATTTGAGCTTCCTCCCTTGTCTTTACCTTGACGCCTCCCCTTTGGATATTGGTTCTGATAATGCCCCCATTGATTGTATGTGAAACACACAATACGCTTTTTACCCTTTCACACCTAGGTTCTGACTTCCTTTGGCTTCTCCCTTGCCTTGGGTGTCATTTGAGTCATCTTCTTCGTCAATTTAGGATATTTACTCTTAAAGTGTCTTTTCTCCCTACACTTAAAATACAAGATATGATCTTTATTTTTAACAATTAAAATTGTTATATCTTTATTATTTGAGCTATCTCCACTCATAGAGGTGACACACTCTTCTTCCTTATCAACTCCAGATGTTGAGACTTCCTCTCATTTCGGTATCAATGGTCTCTCCCCCTCAATCCTTGAGATGAATGCTTCTTCGTCTTCTATATCGGATGTTGAGCACCTCTCAGCCTCTGAATCATCTTGTCTCGACAAACCTTCCTCATCGAATTCATCCTCATTTTTTGCCAGTGAGGATGGATATTCATGAAGTTTCACTAGCTTCGTCCATAATTCCTTGGCATCCCTAAATTTACCTAATTTAGACAAAATATTGTAAGACACCAAATTAACTAAAATTTTAGTTACCTTGTCATTTGTCTTTAGTTTTTAAATTTGCTCCCCGGTCCATTTCTTCTTCTTGAGGAGTTTTCCTTTGCTATCTAATGAGGCTTCAAATCCCTCCATTAGAATGAACCAATTGTTGTTGTCCATCATTAAAAAAAATTCCACCATCGTCTTCCATTGATCAAAACCTGCTAATCTGAAAGGTGAAGGTACTCAGATGTCATATTCGAATCCATCTTGGGGATCCATCCCAAAATCACAGCTCCCTTCGATGTTCAGTCCAATGACTTATTGGTATTGGAGGGCTCCAAATAACACCTTCTTCATCTAGCTTTTTGCTCCGTCAACGATTTTTCCTATGAAAAGCAACTTTACTCTGATACCACTTGTTGGGACCGGTGCGAGCTAGAGAGGATGATTAGCTCCTTTCGCATCGCTAGATTGCACAACAGAAACTTGAAATACAATCAATGACACAATGCAAATACAGTCGATTTACTTGGTTCACAACTTCCCAAGGTTGCTATATCCAATGTCTAGTCCTAACTAACTACCACTACTAATCTTCTCCTTCTCGGATACCTTCTAGAGGCAGAGAAGCCTCTTACAACTTATTTCTTACAAACAATATAACAAGAAACCAAAATACAAATACAAATACAAATGAAAAAAAATTACTAATGAAAACTTAGCTTTTGATGCTTTCTTGTTGCTTTGGGTTGTCTCTTGATGGTAAGAAATGCAGAAGCACTTCGTCTCCAACCCTTCAAGAACTGACGACTTCAAACTTCCTCGAAACCCTCTTTTATAAGGGTTGTTGTCAGGTTGATTTTTGCCTACCAGTCGACTGCTAATTTCCATCAATCGACTGGCATGTCAAATTCAAGTATTGTACCTTCAGAACAACTCTTATTGACTCAGGTTAATCACCATCAGTCAACTGCTAAACCTCATCAATCGACTGATAGGCAACCAGTCGAGTTCTCAGTCGATTTCTAAACTGTCTATTCACGACTATAGTGCCATCAATCGACTACTAAACCTCATTAATCGGCTGATAGGTAACCAGTCAAGTTTCTAATCAATTTTGAAACATTCTATTCACTACTACAATGTCAGTAGTCGATTGATCAAACTCAATAATCGGCTACTACTATAGCAGAAACCCTAAACCTCAATACGGTAGCAAACTCTTTACTATAGCAACTTTAGTTACTATAGCAACCTTAATTAATGTAGCAACCCTAGTTACTGTAGCAAACTCTAAAAAATAACTCAAACCCCAAATTTAGGGTTTAGAGTCCATCGGTCATTCTATATACCCTACCAATTAACTGATACTCTTGTTTCAGTCTTGCCAAAGCTGAATTCTCGCCTTGCCTAATATCTGATTGATCTCAATATATCAGGACCTCCTTTGTCCAGCATTCGATCAACTTTGACGTACCGGAAGTTTTTGTTGCCTATCATCCAGTCCATTTTGACTTGCTGGGACTTCACGCGCCTAACATCTAGTTACTCTTGACTTACCAAGACTTCTCTAATGTCAAACATTTTGTCTTCCTTGACCCATTTGGACTTCTGCACTCACCTAACATTCGGTCTTTCATAACCTGTCAGGACTTTCCATACTTTCCTAACATCCAGTCCTCCCCGACCTATTAGGGCTTTCATTCACATGCCAAATGTCTGACTGATCTTAATCAACTTAGACTTCACATCTCATTCCAAGTATTTGGTTCTTCATGATCCACTTAGACTTCGCTTCTCATGCTAAATGTTCGGTCCTTTATTATCCACTTGGACTTCACCCCTTGCTTTCGACCACCAAGTGTCCTATCAACTATGACCCACTTAGACTTTTATTTTGCCAACTCCCTATTGGACTTCTGACCGCCAAGTATCCGATTAACCATTGACCACTTGGACTTCTCCATCGTCAAGTATCCGATCAAATTTGACATACTGGACGTCTCACTCAATCTAACTAGCATATTGATTAAATATCGAAACTTAACTTGAGTTAACTTGAGCTTGGTCGATCGAGCTTAGTCAACCTTGACCAAAGGTCGATTGCACCAACACTTCCCTCGTCTCGAGTACACTTCACTCAACTCACTAGCTTTCCTGAGCATTCTTCGTCTCACTCCCCATGCATCCTTCTGGCTCTATCGGAGTATTCTTCCACCAAGCTTCTCTTCCCTTGAATATACCGAGCTCGTTGGCTCCTTTCTCATGTCATCATTCTCGCATGCTTGCATCTCCTACTCCAGGATCGTTGTATCCGATACTCCTTATCCTTTTCGGTCTCTCGGATGTCCCATACCATCCTTCAAAGTACTCCATCATACCCTGAGCCATCAAGTACCTATTATCCTATGTCTCTGCACACTTAGACATACATATCAAAACATAACAAGGTCTAACTTAAACTTATTTGACAACACATCAAAATTATGGCTTACACTACTTGGGGTTCTAGAGATCTTTCCCTCAACCATTCGGGGAACTAACACCTTGTATGCCTGTATAGGTGATGTGTACATTTTATATAGGGTTATCGTAGTTTAGCACATGTTTTATCCTATTTCATGAGCATACATTTAATGTTTTCATTTATTCTTGCATCGTTTTGTTACTTTCTAATTTGGAGAGCTATTTTTGTTTATTTCTCATTGAAAGAGCATAAAAAGGAGCAAAAAAGGAGTTAAAGAAATGTTCCAGAGTGCAACACGGATTGGCCGTGTCAGCCGCCATGACCGTGGCTCTCCCAGAGTGGTCGTGCCAAAATCTCTCGGAGTGGTCGGGTCAGTTTGGCACGATTGTGCCACAGCTCAGAAGCCCCCACGGCCCGGACGTGCCAATTTGGCATGGTTGTGCCAAATTATTAGCCTGAAATAGTGCCCGACATAGGCAGCCCGTGCTGGCAGGCATGGCCGTGTCAGCCTCCGATTTAGACTGCGGACAAAACTTTGAATGACCATAACTTTTGGCTTGGTTGGAGTTACTGGGCCTATGACCTATCAAATTGAAGATAATTTCAAGATCTACAAGTTTGGTTCAGAGTCAAACCTAATAAAGCAAGGTCTAAAGGGTGAAAAACTGATTTTTGCGGAGCCTAAGAAATCTGGCAGATTTGGACAGTTTGGGGAGATATAAAAGCATCAAGCAAACCCTTGCTTGGATGATCTTGGACTAGGGGGCTCCGCCCCCTTCCTAGGAGAGGGTTTTACCCTTCTTGGGGAAACCCCTAGACCGTCATCTTCTTCCATCAAGATGATCTGTCCACCTCCAGAGCAAGGATTCCATCCGAAGATATTTCTTGCAAATCTTACTAAGCATTTCTTCCTCTCTATTCTCTATTTTGGATTGTAAGAATGTTTCTTTTATTATCTTTGATTTGTAATTCCCTTGCTATGGAGTAGACTCTTGATTCTAGGATTAGAAATTAGCCCTTTTGATATGTAAACAATCTTTTGTTAAATCTATGAGTTTGCATGTTTCTTATTCAATGATGTGTGTGTTTGTGGTCCGGGCCTACTATGTACACATGATCTTGATGTCAAAAGCATAAGATTCATATTCCATGAGGTGTGAGGATGAACTAAAAGGAAAAGTCCCAATAGAAAGCTGAGACATGGAGAGTCGCCTACGAAAGTAGATCGGTATGCCACGAGGAACAATAGGCTATCACAAATCTTAATTGATCAGTTCCAATTCGTCATCATGCAGTAAGAGAAGATAACTCAGAGATTGTGGGATCACGTGATAGGGATCTCCGTAAGAAGACAATCCCTCAGCTCCGTCATTCTGAAAGTAGATGACGAATTGGAACGGATACGTCGGTGTAGTCCCAAAAGTTCACATCGGATACCATAGGATAGTCTGCCTACATAAATAACTATTGAGAATAGGAAATCAAACATAAATTAGATGTTTACAATCATTGTGGTAAAACCAAAATTCTAGAATCATTTCCCCCAATCAATTATCTCCCTTGTTTACTTCCTCTCTCTCAAATTATCTCAAGCCTCTCAATTCTCTCTCTCCCTTTCTCTCATTCTCTTAAGCTCTTGTTCATGACTTTAATAACCCTCGATTGTTTAGATAACTAGCTTCACAAGCTCAATTAGTATTTAATCAATAGTCCCTGTGGATCAATATTTTATTACTTGACGACAGAATCATGTACTTGCGATTGATTACATCAATAGGTTAAACTCGACTTACTAGAACTTCATCCTTGCCCACAAACTCCTTAACTTTGGAGCTTCAGTCATTGCCTAGCCTCAGATCACCCTTGATATGCTTGGACTTCCACTACCTAGAATCCTCTCCTCTAGGACTTTTAACCTTGCCATGGTCCTTTTTGTACTTCACTTGCTTAACATCCAACCTTCCTTGTCTGCTAAGACTTCCACCATGCTAAGGTGCTTCTTTAACATCACTTGTCTAACATCCAACCTTACTTTCCTTCTAGGACTTCCACCTTACCAAGACTCTTCTTGTACTTCACTTACCAGCATCCAACTTTCCTTGCCTGTTAGGACTTCTAATACGTGCTTGACATCCAGTCTTCCATGACATGTCAAAACTTCCACCACGTGCTTGACATTCAATCCTCCATGATTTGTCAGGATTTCCCCTCATATACCTAATATATGATCCTCCATGATTTATCGGATTTTCCCTCACATGCTTGACATATAGTCATTGATGACCTATTAAAACTTCCGTTCACATGCCCAATATCAAGTCTTCCATGAACTGTTAGGACATCCCCTCATACACTTAATAGTTGGCCCTTTATTACCTATCAAGACTTCCACTCACATGCCACATATTCAGTAATCCTTGACCTGTTAGGACTTCCATCTCTAACACCAATTGAACTTTAATTGCCAAATGTCCATTCAACTGTAACCCACTTAGACTTCCCCACTATTAAATATTAGATTAACTTTAACCTACTCAATATCTTGCTCAACCATCAAACATAAAGCTCAATTTGATTTGGTGTTCACCAAAGGTAAATTGAACCAAAACTTTTAACCTCATTGGAATTTCTTAAAGATATAGGAATTCTAAAAATTGTTGGTGCAGTGACTAAGGGGAGTTCCAAAATTTTTGAAGTTCCTTTTGATGTATGCCAAAGGAGAAAATGAAGAGTTTATGTTAGGAAAACCTTCATTCATAATTTGACATAAGATGAGGGAAGTTGGTAAGCCTAACTTAGCCTAACTTAAATATATTATCAAACATTAAAAAAGAAAGATTGTTGGTACAATAAACCTTTAGTCAAAATTGACTAAGTTCAAATAGGATTTTGATGCTTGATTAATATGTTTAAGGGAGATTATATTTGAGCAATATGTTTGAAAATTATCAAACAAGGGAGCTAGATTGTCAAGGTTGAATAAATTCTAACAAGGAGTTGGTAAGAGAGAAGCCTTAGCAGGTTGCAAGAGACCAAATGCTAGGTAGTGTTGGTGTTGGGAGCACAACGTCGAACTTATGTTTTGATGTATGACTAAGTTTAAAATTAGTATGTGTGTGTACTAATGGATGTTGTCAAGTGTGCAGGTGCAGGCAACTTGACAAGTAGAGAAGTTCTAGTTGGGAACCAAATAAAGTTTAAGTCTTAGCGATGCTAAGCGGTGCAAGTCCTAGTTGGAAATCAGGCGATAAAAGTCCTAGCGAGGCTAGGAGGTGGAAAACTTGGTTAGGAACCAGACAATGAAATCCTAGATAGGAATTAGGTGAATCAAGTCCAAGTGGAGTAAGTTGGGAGTTGAAGTCTTGGCAAACAATTCCAAGTGGAGTTAGCTAGGAGCTGAATCTTGGCAACTCACACCATATGGGTCAGCTGGGAGCTGAATATCTAGCTAGGGCAAAGTGCCAGTAACTTTAAATTTTAAGACATACTCATTACGTGTAACTGATGCAGGAAGCAAAAGTTCGACGGTTCCAAGCGATCGAAAGGGAGTCCTAGTGACAGACAAGGGATAACTTCTTACTAATGGAGTTGGGAGGATCTAGGAGACCAGAGAAGGAGAGGGCAATCGTGGTGTCCGAGCGACCGTAGACAACTTAAGGTGATCGGTAAAAGACGAGATCTCGCAATCTGGATGAGATGGTCAAGATAAGATTTGACCAAGCTCCAGATGACCGGAGGACTTCTAATCGATCGGGGATTGCGGATGACGTTAGCTATCAGATAGACTTCACAGCCACATCAGCAATGTCCAAGCGATCAGAGATCCTCCAGTCGATCAGACAAGTGTCACATCATCATCAACCATAACTCTATAAAAAGGACCCCGAGGTTGTGCTTTTGACATCAATCTTCTTTATCTCATTACTCTATTTGTTTTGTGCTCCTCAATCCGCTTTGATGACACGCTACAACCCTAAGCTCTAACTTCGTTCGACAACTCTAAAGCTTGTAACTCTTTCTTTCTATTGTTGTATAGAGTATTAATTATTTTATATTCTTTTTGGGTTTCTCCACCTCCAAAGGCTTTCTGGGAAGGAGAGATTTATAATAAGAATCAATTTAATTTTAGTTGTATGTGTCTATTTTGCTGAGTTTGTGCTTAACCTTTGCAGGTTTCTTGTGTTTAAAATCTAGACAAGTTGTGCATGCTTAGTTTTAATTAGTTATAATATTGGAATATTTTATTACTATAGAATTCATTTATTTAACCTTGTGTTTAAGTTAGATTTTATATTCCGCTGCATACTTTGTGTGTAAATTTTAGTTTAATTTAATATTTTTGGTTTGTAAACTTCATAATGTTATTTACCCCCCCCCCCCCCTCTAGTATCGAGTTCGATCCTATAGGTAGTTAGTTGGAAGTCCTAGTAGGTCACAGGAGACTTGATGTTAAGAACATGTGAGGAAGTCCATGTAGGTCAAAGGTAATTGGATGTTTGGAAAGAGTGAATATCCTAGAGGGGTAAACTCTACGTAGGTGTGACGTCTAGGTTGTTCAAAGGTGACTGAATACTTGACAGGTGTGAAAATCCTAGAGGAGTAAACTTTTAGTAGACGTGAAGTCTAAGCATGTCAAAAGAGACTAGATCTTTGGTAAAATAAGTGAAGTCCAAAAGGAACAAACTTTAGGTAGGTATGGAAGTCTTGGAATAAAATCTAGATAAGTGAGAAGTTCTAGAAGAGTAAACTTTAGGCAAGTAGAATGTTCTGGAGGAGTAAACTCTAGGCAAGTAGGAAGTCCTAGAAGGGTAAATTCTAGCCAAATATAAAAAAATCCTAATAGATCAAGTAACATAAGATACTAGGTAAAATAGGTATGTTGCTTATGTTGTTCGGACTAATCTATTTGTAATTGAGAAATTTGCTTTTCGATAAACCAAAAATGATTTTCAGTCGACTAGACATCCAAGCGACCAAAAGGCAATTCATGTGACTTGATATTGCGATAATAACAAAACTTGGGTTCTAGTCAACTAAATTATGGTTCATGTCGACCGAATTATCTAGTTTAGTTCAAGTCAAATGGTGACAGGCAGAATAGATGACCAAATAAGTTGAGTTTAACCATGATCATTTGACCAAAAGTATTTCCAAGCAACCCTAAAAGCCCAATCTGTTGCTAACGCCATCCGCAATCCCCGATCGATTTCCAACTCCCAGGGTCAGTATGTTCAAGGCCTAATCACGGGAATAATAATCAGGGTGAATATCGAGCTTCTTTCTCACGTTTCTTCATTCATTTTATCAAAATCATTAGCAGCAGTGGAATAATAATAAGAGCAAAACACAAAGAAATGACACCAGTGATTTACTTGATTTCCAACTCCCAGGGTCAGTATGTTCAAGGCCTAATCACGGGAGGCACCCGTCCACTAGTGGTCTCCTTTTCAGAACTTTTTCGGAGGTGAAGAAACCCATCTTACAGGTTGAATACAAGCACAAAGGAATATAGAAATAACAACAACTTGTCAATAAGACAAACAAACTCAAGTGCAGTAGGTATGGAAGCCCTGAGCATCTCGCACTCCTCATGGTGCTTCCCAGTCACACAAGTAGCGTGTTGGCGTCATTTCTTCAAGCACAAAGATGAGTAGTATTAAAAGAATAGTTGATCTGAATGCTCTGGTCGAAGTTACTTTTATAAAGTTCTTCTGGGCGCCTGGAAGCATGGTTTGCAAAATCGCGATCCTAGATCATAGGATCATACAATCCTACGATCCTGAACACCAAATCAATCCAAAATCATGCAGGATCATTTTTCTAACAGAATCGTAGCAAGATTGGTAGGATCGTAGTAGAATCATAACAGAATCGGTAGAAATTTTGAAAGATCATAATTTTTTACTCGGGTTAAACCACAGGACCTATAATATATATCAAATCGAAGCATGTTCAAAGATCTACAGTTTGCTATCAAATGAAACTCGTAATCGTCCAGTTTCAAACCCAAAAAATATTGTTTAAAATCTTTTTAAAGGTTCGAAAGATTTTTATTTTTTTATTATCTTTCAAATTATTTTATAATTTATATTATTTTCATCTAGAGTTAGGGTTAAGATTCTGAGACTATTTAAACATCTGTTTAGCTATTTTTTTACTTAATTTTTGATTAATTAGATTCTACCATTTATTTTTCCCAAAATGATAAGTTATTGAATGTTATTGCATGATATTCTGCGGAATCAACAAGTCAATAGAAGATTGTTTCTGACCTTTGTGTTCGAATCAAAGGTTTTAATAGTTTTCTCCTACATGGTGACAATCACTAAGGACTCCCCGAGCATACAATTTAGAACATTTTCCCTACATGGTGTCAATCCTTCATATCAGCATGCATACTCTTCACACACACATTACATCAAACATAAACAAGTCATCACACACATGGAACAAGTCATAAACATAGAATAAGGAAATTGACAAATTCATAGTCTATACATCAACATCACACCACAATTACTCCTTAAATCCTAAAATGTAGGAAATATACTCCATAACAAAAAAGTTACAAGCAAGAGATGAGAAATGAAATATTCTTACAATCCAAAACAAGAAGAAGAGAAGAAGAGATGCTTATCGATGTATTGCGGATCTTCTTGGATGAAATCCTTACTCTGAAGGTGGACGGATCATAAAATTTGGCTAGGAAATGGACCTCGTAAGTTCCCATGAAGGGGAAACCTTTCCTCCCCTTGGAAAGGAAATTTTGACCTCCTTTTTATAGGCCTCACGGTCATGCCTCATTGTCATACGACCGTGCTTGTGAGGCACGACCATGCCATGGGGAATGTTAGGAAAAAAGCACAATCGTGCCCAAAGGGCACAACTTAGCCGTGGGAGTCTCTAGAAAAAGGATATGGTCGTGCTAATTGGCACGACTTGACTGTGGAAAACATGGTTCAGGTAGACACGAACGTGCCTTTTGGCACGGCCAGGCCATGGGAGGTTTTGTTCCTTCAATTGGCACAACTTGAATGAGGCACGGTCGTGCTTAAAGGCATGGGCTGCCTGTGCTTTTGGAAATGTTGGTGAAGAGTCTTGAGGAGGCATGGTCGTGCCTTTTGGCACGGTCTACCCATGAGAGGTGCTGTGGGAACATGCTCCTAAAGCACGGTCGTGCCTATGAGGCACGACCTTATTGGCTTGGAATGACATGACTGTGCCTTTAAGAGACACGACCATGCTTGCTGGTTTTGCTCCTCAAGCTTGCTCTAATGCCCAATTCACTCCATTTTAGCTCCAAATAACGTTCTGTCAATGAAAATACAAAGAGAACATATCTCCGAACTAAAGGAGTAAAAACATGACAATAATATATGATAGAGTGCGATAATATATATCATATTCAATGGAATACAAGTAGATGTGTAACAAACAATGTCTAAAAGTATATATAATCTACACATATCACACGCTCAGACTTCAACTTTTGCTTGTCCTCAAAAAAAATCATGAAATCTAGATTCATGTGCCAATAAAATGCATCATAATCCCTAGTAATTCATGTTAATCCTATCATATAGTTTCATTGATGAACATAATACAAGAATTATTTGAGAATGACCTAAGTAAAAGTTCTCCGTGCTAGGTGTAATAAGTGGCTTAATATTTCAAATGTCAACTCTAAGCCTAGTCAATACGTCATCTAACTGTGTTCTTTGTGCCTCTGGCGATAGACACTTATCTGCCATTCATATGGTTCATTTTTCTCAAACTACATAAGGTCTCAAAAAATAGCTCAGATCAAGAGAAATATAACAGTTATTTCTCAAGTAACATAACTCATTCTCAAAGGGATAACTTGCCAGTTTCCACTCACGACAAACTATTTTTATTTCCTTATTCAATCTTTTTTTTTTATGCTTACAAAATATAGTATATTATATAGCACTAGAAAAAAATAATTTTAGTTTTTCAAATGAGTTGGCGTGATCCGAGTTTTTTCAGTAACCAAAATGTAATTGAGAAATCACTTTAAAAATACAAATACTAGTCAAGTTCTATGAATCATGACTATTTTCAGATTTATCTACTACCAAGTCAAGTATAGTATAAAGAAATCTTAAAACTAGGTCAATTCTCAAACTCTTTAAAGAAAAACATAGCTCACTCTATACTACTAAGGATAGAAAAAGTAGATCACTAAGCATACTATCACATAAATCATAACAACATGAATATCTAGAACAAGCGTGTGAATATCTTGTTATGAGGAACAAACAAATAATGAGAGAAGTTATGCAAAAAATTAACCAAATAACCCAACATATATACATCCCCAGACTTAAATCTTTCATTATCCCATGAAAATCAAATGCGGAGGAGATTTGAAGTGAGAGAAGTTACCAAATGATGTGCGTCAAGCGTCTAAATTATTTATCTAAAGAAGTTTTCCCTCTATCTAATAGATGTAATCCTTATCTTTGAATCCTGCAAAAAAAAATTTGACAAGAAAAATTCAAGTAGGGGTTAGTTAAACTAAAAACTATAAAATAAAAGAACAACGAAAATGAAAACAAGAAAGAACTTGGATTGCCTCCCAAGAAACGCTTGTTTTTGGTCATTAGCTCAACCCCTTATTAGTCCCACCAATGAGGTATCATATAAACCTCGCTAGTGCCTGAGTAAGATACCTCCGAACCTTTTTACCAAGAGTTTTTGGTCTTTCATCAAATATGCTCTCTTTCAAAGGTTCGACATGATATCGTCTATGTGATTCATGTGCAAAATACTTCCTGTCACCAACATGCTGAAGAAAGAAATGATTAATAGCTTTTGACATATCAAATAAAATATTACAATTACCAATCACCAAAGAGAGTATATCATCGAACATGAATTCAGATATAAATAGGGAAGACTCTGGCTGATGTAATAGTGTCAATAAAAAAAAGTAATTCTTAAGGCTTTGTCTCTACTACATAAGTCTCTGCACTTTTAACATCAACAAATTCAATTCCTACAACATTCATAATTTCAAGTAGTTGTGTGATCCATAACATCATCATAAGCAGAAAAGAGTGAGGTTCCTGCCCTCCCCCATACACTAGTCATTGTCTGGGCTAGTAAACTAGCCCCCATGATATACTTCCTCCGTGTTAGTCCTGGGACGAGCTGGCAGGGGCGCTGGGGGCGAGCGTTTCGCCTTTTGCCATCATCATAAGCAGAAAAGAATATACCAACATTAATGTTAACAACAAGATTATCAACAATATTGATAAACACAACTAAATCTTCTTCTTCAATTGATGCCTCAATGTCTTCATCTTCTTTGCCCTGGTTGTCTTGAGTTCTAGAAAAAAAAATTATCAAAATTTCCAACCTGCTGTAATTTTCTATTATATGCTCTATTTCTTCACAAGCTTCACACTATTATTGTTTTTACAGCCACTCATTGTAGTCGAGGAGAACACCATATTTTTCTCCACCTATTCTATATGCAAGGTCAATTAGTATTGGATAATTTTCAATCACATGTCATGTTGCAACACAAAGCTCACAATAAGAGTATGAAAAATTCACAACATCTAATTGGTCAAACCATTGAGTTTGAGCATTCATCTTTGTGTTCAAGGAAAACATATCCATTTGAAAGGTAAAAGTTAGAAAAGAATAGACATGTAGTAATAAAATCTAACAAGAAAGAAAAAAAAATCTAAATTAACTAAATTGTTAGTAAATTAATGTTAATCGAAAATAGTCCCTGACAATGACGCCAAAAACTTGTTTGTCTCACCGCAAGTGCACGATAAAGTCATGAAATAACAAAATATCTATCCTCAAAGACTGTAGATTAAATACTAATGAGTCCACAAAATAAGTCATCTAGACAATCGAAAGTTGGTTATGAAAACTTTAAAACTAGAGCTTGAGAGAGTGAGAGAGAAAGATTGAGAGGTACAAGAAGGAAGAGATTGATTGTTGAGAGAGAAATTGATTTGGGAAGGCAATCCCAGGACTTAGATTTCATTATGATGTTAGTTGATGATTCTATGAATTATTCATCTCCCTACCTCCATGTTCATAATCTTTTAAAGATTCTAACCAAATTACCGGTATAAACTCGCGAGGAATACACTGGAGTGCTTACACCGTTTCTTTCCAATGCTACTAAATATAAGAAGTAATATAAAAAGTTCAGATAAAGAATTATCATCTGTCACTAAGAGCTCCTCGATTATACAATCTAGATTATGTAAATCACTTCATAATATTGAATTAGTAAAAACTCATTAAACTCTAATCCATTATGAAGAATTAACCACATTTCAAGGCGATGATTTTAGAAAGTCCAATTAAAGAACTATCCTCTCTGTCACTAAGGACTATTCTCTGTTACTAAGGACTCTCCAAACATACAATCTAAAGCATCCCTCTACATGGTAACAATCCTTCATATCTACATGCATACTTTTCACACACATTACATCAAACATAAACAAGTCATCACACACATAAAACAAATCATAAACACTTCATAGAATAAAGAAATTAACAAATTCATAGTGTATACATCAACATCATACCACAATTACTCCCTAAATCTTAGAATATAGGAAATCTACTCCATAGCAAAAGAGTTACAAGCAAAAAACAAGAAATGAAACATTTTGACAATCCAAAACAAGAATAGAGAAGAGATGTTTATCGATGCGTTACTGGTCTTCTTGGATGAAATTCTTGCTCCAAAGGTAGATGGATCATGAAAATCAACTAGGAAATGGACCTCGTAAGTTCTCTTAAAAGAGAAACATTTTCTCCCTTTGAAAAGAGAATCTTGATCCCTTTTTATAAGTCTCACGGTCATGCCTAATCGCCACACAATCGTGCCTGTGAGGCACGACCATGTTATGGGGAATGCTAAGAAAAAAAGCACAGTCATGCCTTGGGCATGACCTAACCATGGGAGTCTCCGGGAAAAAGACACGACCATGCTAATTGGCATGACCTGGCTATGACAAACAAGGTTCAGGTAGACACAGTCATACCTTTTAGTACGACCAAGCCATGGGAGGTTATATTCCTTCAATTGGCATAGCTTGAATGAGGCACGGCCGTGCCTAAAGGCTTGGCCTGCCCCTGAATACTTCTGGAAATGTTGGTCAAGAGCCTTGAGGAGGCACGATCGTGTCTTTTGACACGACCTGCCCATGGAAGGTACTATGAAAACATGCTATAAAGCACAACCTTACTGGCTTGGAATGGCACGGTCGTGCCTTTAAGAGACACGACCATGCTTGTTGATTTTTCTCTTCAAGCTTGCTCCAATGTCCAATTTCTCTATTTTAGCTCCAAATAGCGTCCTGTTAATAAAAATACAAAGAGAACAGATCTTCTGACTAAAAGAGTAAAATCATGACAATAATATAAAATGAAGTGCGATAATATAAATCATATTCAATGGAATACAAGTAGATGTGCAACAAACAATATCTAAAAATATATATAATCTACGCACATCAGTACACGACTTTTAAGCATTCAATAGGAGTAGACAAATTCGCTCACTTCTTACTTCATCATATTAAAATTGATTGTAAAACATCTGGTATCTTGTGCTCCTTTAAGTGTTTCACCCAAGAATGTTTCTCTAAGTGGTAGCGTCTTGTACCTTGATATCCCGAGCATCTAACACTTTATATAGCTCACCTCATATCCGTTTGCTTTGGCTCTTTTAAAACGTCATATGTCTGACTAAGTCTCTTAAGTCATCTTCTTTATCTTCCTCCCTTGATGGAATATTAGTAGATTTCTGTTCATATGCATCTATAAGAATAGAATACAAATTGAAAGTCAAATAAATAAGAAGACAATCAAAGACACAATGAATAAGCACTTTAAGTTTTATAGACACAATCAATTCATAAAAGAATATTTTTTCTTTGATAGCACTATCTTTTGACTGAATACTAAAAGAATTCATAAAATGCAAAGAAAACATTTAACAGACATCAATTTCATAAATTGGACACTTTTCATCTGTTTCAATAGCAAAATAGAGTTTAATATGCGATATGCAATCATTTACCATAATGGAGCATATTTCAGAATTGAAAATGGAACGTGAAAGACAACTCTATAGAGTAATGGAGCATTAACTATGAGGCAGGACTTCAAAGCATCCTATGACAATATATAGACAGATGATAAGAACTATAAACATAATATGAAAATCACAAATTGAAATGAGGGAAAGATGACAATTGCATGAAATTACTTTAGCTTGTTAACCAAGAGTTCACATGCTAGCTTTAACCAATCTCTAAACTGTGTATAGGTAATGATAATGAGGGAAAGATGACAATTGCATGAAATTGCTTTAGCTAGTAAAGATGTTCATGAAATATCATAGAGAAATTAAAAAAATTATGGGCTTATTTGAATATAATTATGGTAAAGTTTTTAGAATGCAAATGCAAATGCAATTCATTCCATAGAATAAGTTTAAAGGGAAGATGCTAGATATAATAATTTAACAAAGTAATCACCTTACAAAATAAATTTTACTCATCGTAAGATGCCAACTTTAATGACCAGAGTAAAGGAAACTTATAGAAATTTAAATTTTACTCATCGTAAAGATGCCAACTTATAAAAATTTAAATTTTTATCATATAATTTAAATTGCAGAAATAAAACAAACTTTAAACGAAATGCATAATAAAAAAAATATTAGACCCGATGATATTCTGATAAAAGTATGAAAGTACCTAAAGAAATAAGATATTGAATGACTTACAAAATTATTTAACATGATATTAAAAACGAAAAAAATATCTGATCAATGGAGGGTAAGTACGCTAGTTCCTTTATATAAGAACAAGGGAGACATATAAAATTGTGCAAACTATAGGGGTATTAAACTAATGAGTCATACCATGAAACTTTGGGAAAGAGTAATAGAAAAAAGA
>JBBUKS010000104.1:6902910-6914997 GCA_038050645.1 Hedychium gardnerianum | reverse complement strand
GCCAGGATTTGACCCCTAGACCTCATTGTGGCAACACCTCATGCACTAGCCAACAGCTCATCCCGTGGGGACTTGAAAGACCTAACTATTGCATCATAACTCCGAAGACTACTAAATTATTTTTAATCTCCTATTTGATATGGTCTAATCTTCCATTTGATCTCATTCGTCTCTAATTGATGGTGACCAAGCAATGGTGAGATGACCTAAACATGTGATATATCATATCACAATATAAACATAAATTTCGAGGTACCATTAACGATATTAGGAACCTATTATATAATGGCTAATGCCCTTCTACACGTCTCTTCTAAAGATATCAACTTTTTTTTTGAAAAATCATAATGTGAAGTCTAATGGAACTCTGTCTCCTCCATTTCTACATTTGTTAAAAGTGAAATTCTCTGACTATCTATATTATTTAAAGAGAATGAATTAAAAAACTAAAATAAATATCACATAAAATATTTCCATTGACTCGTTGTCTCCTCCAACTCAACCGCAATGTTACTTTGATGAGATTGACTTGCGATCAGATCAAATCTAAGTCGAGCACTCTATCTGTTTCCAACAGATCTAGTGCTTGACATAATATATATTCATGCATCTGGTGCGGCCGAATCCAGCGTCCGACAAAACCCCTCTCTCCTTATCTGGAATGTGGGGTTCTGATCTACAGCGTCATGCCCTGCAACATTGAATTGGATCCTCTGTTCCCCCATACCGCCTCCATTGTCACAGTGCACTGAATCATTGCAAGATATATGGCCACCGGAAGAACCATCCCTTGAATCTTCCTCCAACGCACCTCGAACGCCCGGGTATGGGATTCACGTGTGCCCTGTAGACTGATAGAGCATGCACCACCATCCGGATTAGATTCGGGAATCGGGATTGGCCAGTGACAGACTTTTGGTTGGTGACCTTACGTGTATGACGAAAACGACACGGCGGGGCCATTGACTTACTTTGAGCATGCTCTGTTCTCTTTAATTAATCCTCGTAATCGTTCAGGTCGCAGAGCAAATATCTGATGATCCTTAGTCGGCGCAGTAGATCACACTGTTCAACTTTTATAAGTCTGCAATTAGGAAAAGCTTGAGGTACGCAAAAAATCTTTAATGTCGACCAGGATCACCTTTTACGAAGCAGTCGTCACGGCTGCTCTCGCCCCTTCTTGAAAAAACAGAGACCGGCAAATTGGGACCGCGGCTGTCCCTCTTGCTCTTAGCTCATCCCGCTGCTTGCAGCTTCGTGTGGAATCCACGTCAGGGTAAGACGAACCTCGATGGGGAGAACGCGTTCGTCTTCCTCCACAAGGGAAGGACCGGCAAACACGTCCCCCGTCGTCGGGAGGCGCTGGGCGGCGTAGTCTCGGTGCAGCAGAGGCAGCACATCGCCCGAGATGGTCGAGCCGGCGCCCGAAGGAGGAGCTTTTGGTGTTCGGAGGAACCGGAGCATTTGCCTTCGCCCGAAGCTACGCGGATTTCACAACGGCGAGTGCCTACCGGGGGCGTCTACCGTTTGGATGTGCAGCTCAGATTGCCGAAGAAGGCCCCCACCACTCCTGGTCCAGATGACTCTGACCCCACCATGATTTTTCTTTTTTGCAGCTTTCATAAGTTATTTAGACAATTAAATAATTTATTAATTGTTCCAGCAATTATAAAACGGCAAATCATGTCCCAATGCCTAAATTTTAAGTTTCTCAAATCGCAGTATATTATAACTCGAAGCTATTGCTTCAGATATAATTCATCACAACATAACCCATCAAAAGCTACATGCACAACTTCAAGTCCTTCAAATACAGTATATATCAAAATCTTTAGAAGCTTAATTAGGCTTGAAGAACTTGAGCTTGAGACCGCTATTAACCATGCTCCAAACACCGCCTACAGAGAAGCCTAAGCTGAAAGCTATGCCTAAGATGCCGAGGCTCCAATTAAGGTACCAGCTGAAGCTAAATCTTTGAGGCTTCTTTATGCGTATCCACATGAAACAGGGATAAGCAAAGGTGACAGGGAGAGTGAGACCACCCAAGAGGCCCGCAAGACTAGAGAGGAAAGGAAGTGCTACTCCAATGAAGAACGAGATGAAGCCATAAAATACTCGGAAGCCAGATCGAACCCAAATTGAGCAGGGTCGATTAGTTCGGCTTGTATAACCTGCTTCAAAACTGTCAAAAACAGGCATGGAGTATATCTGGAAACTACTGAGGCAGTTAAACACGACCAAGAGGAAGGTTGTTGCTAGAAGCCCTCTTGGGATATCATGACTATGAAACATATAAAGGGCATTTAGTATTCCTCCTGGCGGCATCTGGGAAACATAGCTAACATGTAAGATGCATATCATAATTTAAAATTTTAAACAAGATGCGAGTACTGTTACATAATATGCATTATCAATTAGCATACTTACTAGGTTTCCATAAGCCCAGAAGCCCCCGATCGCAATGGGGAATACGCACAATGCTATTAGAAAATAGGCGACCTTAGCTCCCCTCCACATTGGAACATGTGCAGGATGTTTGAAAGTTGAAGGCATTGTTGCCTGGAGATCAAGATACAGTAATTTTATTAAATAAATAAACAGGTAAAGAATCCGAACCTTTTACAATCCTCGGCCAATCTTCTATGTAAATGCTAGATGCTATTTCATAGAAGCAACAAGAGCTCCATCTGGTAAAATGATTACTTGAGATCAGGAATTAAATACCTGGATTTCTAAAGCAAGATTGTGTCCCCTGAATGCAAATGCTATTATGCCAAGAGCATTCAGGATTGAAAAAGCAGCTGAACCGAAGGAAGCTGAGGGCAGTGGTTGATAGGAGATGGAAGGGGGCCTTTCTTGGCTAACAGACAGTACCCAAGCCATGGTAGTGTATGTAATTGCTGTTACGGCTCCAACAAGAGAGAGCCCAGCGATGGAGTTGAGGTTTGGGAGCTGAGATAGGACAATGCAGAGAATTGTAAATACAAGATACCATTCAACAGTCGAAAGTGGATTCGATGAGCAAAGAGTCCCGCAGACTATCTGGAAAAAGAGTTTCATAGTTTCGCCTCCAATTAAAATCAAAGCTGTTGCAGTTCCTGCTGATAAATAAACTGTTGGAAACAACGCAAGCCAAACACCCAATTTTTCTCCTGTAGAAAAACACAATTTACTGATTAGCAGTGTAAGATGGGACAGCAACTTTGGTACATAATATGTACATCACTAACATCTACACAGATAGCAGACATTTAAAATGCTCAAGGAAAAAGAAAAGAAAAGAGGCTTATATTGTAGTATACATGCAAATTATTCGTGTCCATTTTAAGCTTATTCAACCTTAACAAACCAATCTTGGTATAAGAAACATGTTTAGTGCAGGAAATGCTGTCATATCTTCATTTGTTTAAGTACGTCATTGAAAAATAATAATGTAACAAAAATGAAAGACAAATGCCATTAATACACTGATTCTGGAAGGGATTTGCTTATGACGAGCACAGTTAATCATTCAAATAGTACAAAACGGGGAAAAAACTATTAATCATTTGTATTTGTTAATATCTCTATATGCAAAATAAGTTAATTAGTTCAGTTGGACATGGCTCAATAAGAAAAAGGTAATTTCGTTTTAATAACGCTTCTGTTGGTATTAACCTACGTTCAATCTGGAGGTATTATTGTCCTCAAATGGAGTTAATGCATATACCATATTAACAATATGATTTTTGTTTTTTTTGTTTTTTGTAGCGCTAATAGATATTAAAACAAGAAAATTAAGTTAAGCTGAACATGTTCTAAGACAACCAGAAATTGAATCAATTAGAGTTGAAGATGAGGGATAGGGGAGAAACAGCGCTAGTTAACTTATGGGGTGTCGTACAAGCCAGGCACAGCTTGCGCTAGTTAACTTATTTAAAAGTCCTTATTTGAAAGAGAATAGCCTCACCAAAAGCAGCTTGCGCAAGCTCCACGTATCTGTTATATCTTCTGCCAGGCACAGCTTCATGTAGCTTAACAAGAATCCAAAGAGTGTAAAGTTGCCAAAAGTAAGCAATAGTCAGAGCAATTATGCCCCAACTCCTGCAGTGGAAAAAATGGAAGTGAATCATGTGCATCTACTTAACTATTCATGCTTGAATTAAATACGACAGATCAAAGGTTACAGGTTCAAAAAGGTTATGGCCTCTATCACCCAATTGTTTATGACTTGATTGTGACCACCTATTCCAGAAAAGTAACATGTGCTATCAAAGCAAATTTCAATTTGGTACCACAGAGAGATTATGAGTCTGAAACTTCTTATATTGTCCTTCTAATATCCTGATAAATTTTTCACAATTTTCTTGACAACTGATTGTTTACACTCTTGTGGTTCACAGTCCAAACTTTTTTGACTTCGCGTTAGACCAGTCTTTACTTGTGGAATCATAAATATCCAAATCAGCCCATTCAATTTGATTCCATGCTAAGGTTTGAAAGAATAAGCACGTATCCTATAAGATAGGAAAGAGATTAAATTCTCTATTTATGATTTCATAAGTAAAGACTATGAACTAACAAAATTCATGTATTAGTAGTTGTAATTCATAACAGACTAGTTGTTATACTATCACAATGGACAAAAATTCTAGAAAGACATCATGATTATGCTTAATCACGATAAATTAAAAGTTGTAGAAGGTTGCCAATGGATAAAATTTAAACTTCATATAGCGCGCAAACTGATTCTCACGAGTGTGCTCTTCTCAATTCCTGTCTTTCTCAAAAAAAGTTAATACATTTGACGTCTAATATTGCGTCTGGTAGTCACTTGGAAGACAACTCTATCTTGTATAGTTCATTCCTAAAGCACTGGGTCTAAAAACTAGGTCGTCGAAGACACTGTGCGAGGTGATATTGCGGTGTCGTACAAGCCAAATTCAATGTAGCAGGTGCAGCTCCGAAATGAGCTGAGAATAACCAAAAGCAATTTATATCCTCCTCGTGAAATTCAATTTGGAGACAACACGCAACAATGCGGTCCCATCACATCAATGCCTCGAATTCACAGTGAAATAGTTACATTTACCATTTCGTTCATAATTTACCAATTTACATTGAACATGGTGGCGAATCATGACATTAGCAAAAGAAGACGACAATTTCAGTTATATGTTGCTTTTTCTAATCATCAAGTAATTCTGCAATCAAAAAGCAATTGGGCATGCTATTAAGGAGCAATTAATCAGAGATGAGAGAAGAAGGACCATCCGAGTAAGGCGAAGGCAACGGGAAGTAGGAGGGCCTGGAAGCCGATGCCGGCATTGAGGTTGTGGAAGGCAGCGTAGTGGGCGTTCCCGTTGCGGGACTCCGTGATGGGGAGCCACGCGTCCTGGTGGTTGAGCTTCGTCAGGTGGCCCACCTCCTCCAGGTAGCCCCGCAGGTTCACCAGAACCCGTTTCATCGGCGTCCCCACCGTCGACGATATCGACGGGCTCAGAAACCGTGGAGATATCATCGCCGGCGTCGGCGTCCACGACTTAGCCGGGTTAGACCCGGCCGCCACGCCGCCTCCCGCCCCAGGCCGCCGCGGCGACCGCTGGCCGGAGGGAGTCACCGTCTCCGGCGTCGACACCCCACGCGGAGTCGCAGGGATCGAGACCAGCTCCGACTCCGTCCCCATTCCCTTTTCCTCCATCTCCTCTCCCCTCGCCAGCCGCTGCGAAGGGACTGGAGTCGGCGAGTGAAAAGAGTGCGGTTTCTATTTTTTTTTCGGCACCTGAATGACAAAACCACCCATTCACTAACCACTCGCTGCAACTTAATAAATCGCGTACGTGACCGCATCGGATTCCTTTCCGACTAAAACTCTCCAATCGAGTCGAGATCAAACAAATCCTACTCGTCCATCAAGAATATGCAATGAATTTTACGGATGATTCATTGGAGGGTAGGATTGTAATTTAACAAGAGCACCAGAGAATGGGGCCCGGAACACGACGCGACGCCCCCTTTCAAAGATACCATCGGCCTCTGCACCTGACCAGGCCCCATCACGCGCGTGCCAAATGACGACAAAGCGCCCGAACACTTGCTGCTACGCCTCGTCGTGGCTCGCCGCTGGAGGGTGCGGAGGTCCTTTCGCGATGTTTGTAGGGGTCGCTTTTCCAAAAAGCGTGCACGAACGTGGAGGGGACAAGCGCGTAAAACAGGAGAAAGAAAGGCGGAGCGATGCGTTGAAAGCAACACCTGCTAACCTCATTATATTAATGCCGTTTAAAGAGCGAAGCATTTCAGCGGCTCTCTCTTGCTCCGCTGCGGCTCCCAATTGTTGAGACATTTTAACTTTGGTCAATTTCAAGGGCCATGGTTGTCGGACCTGTAAACGGACAGCGGGGTGGGAGCCACTTTGGTTAGGAGTTTACGACGGCTAAAACTGCCTATTAAAAGCCCTCCATTATTGGAGTGGAATAGTATAGCATGCTAAGGGATTCAGAAACATTGTTGCAAAACATAATCCAGGTCACTGGTATCATGAGAAGCATTCATCATGACACCGCATGCATGCTTTCTTTAATTTAAAAAAAACATTAAGTTTGTTAATTAAATGTGTGAGCTCGCAGCCTCTGCGGCTGTGATTTTGTCATGGGAGCTGATTACTGCAGTTCGAGGAGCTGCGAGGTTTCTGTTGATTATTCAGTTCGTTGGAAAGTTACTGTAAGAGGGAAACTGAATGGATGAGTTTTTTTATGTTGGATATTATTATTATTTTTATTAGGGGAGTTTATTTGTAAGTTATAAGGAAGAGATCCCAAAGATTCACGATGAGGATTTAACACCGCCAACTCTAATTCTCTTGAAAGATTCTTTTTCTTTTATTTTTATTATTTTTTCTTCTTTTGAAATTTTTGAATTCATATTTGTTTATACTTTGATATTATATTTTCTATTTAAATTTTTATTTATTTTTTAAAATTTATACGACTTAGATTTTACGATATATTTCATTTTAAATATAGTAAAAGAAGGATTCTATCCGATAGATACTTGTGCAATTAATTCCTTTTTGGTGGTGCTACAGCACGGGAGTAAACAACCAGGCATTAAAGTCAGCGGCTCATTATTGAAGGACTTGTTTCAAAACTCGCGAAGAATCCCTCCTCGTTCAGTCGTTCTCCACCGAGCCCGCAGTAAACATAGAGAGCGCCGCGGTCAGAGAAGCTCCGTTAATGGTGACTCCGGCTGTGTTTCTCGCCGGAATAGTCCTAACCGCAGCGCTCTACTGCGGGCTGGACCCGTTTGGCCGAAGCCCCATGGCGAATTTCCCCGGCTTCGAGACGTACCCCTTCGAACTGCCGCCGTGGTCCGAGGTCCCCCATGTGCGGGACGAGGGCGACCGGCTCCGGGGAGCGGAGGTCAGGTTCCTCAACCAGGTGAAGGGACCGGAGAGCATCGCTTTCGACCCGCAGGGCCGCGGGCCATACACCGGCGTCGACGACGGCCGGGTTGTATTCTGGAACGGGGAGTCCTGGTCCGATTTCGCCTACACTTCGCTCAATAGGTAAGAAGGTTCCGTGATTTTGCCCAATTTCTCTCCATTGACTCCATTAATCAACCGAGCAAAACGCAAAATGTGGCCTTGCAAGATTTTTTGGTTCGGATTCATGAAAAGAACTCGTACCTCGCAAGATTTTTTCCATGTTTAGATGTGCAAAATGCAGTTAAAGTAACGATTAAGGAACTGTTACGTTGTTTTTCTTTGCAGGACAGAAATATGCAATCCGGACCCAACCCCTTTTAGTCACATAAAGAATGAACATATCTGTGGACGACCGTTGGGTCTTAGATTTGATAAGAAAACAGGAGATTTGTATATCGCTGATGCTTATTTTGGCTTGCTCAAAGTAGGCCCACAAGGTGGCGTTGCTGCAACACTAACAACGGAAGCAGAAGGGGTTCCATTGAGGTTCACAAATGACTTGGCTATAGACGAGGAAGGTACTGTTTACTTCACAGACAGTAGCACTTACTACCAGAGAAGGTATTTCTTTCCTTTCCCAAAATTCTAAGAATTTGTTTGTATTTATAGACGTTATTGGCTGTTAATTATATAGCCCGGAGTAATTGGAAGTATTGCATGATAATGCTTTTTTTAAGCTCCATTTTCAGAATATTGTCAAGTTTTTTTTTTTTTTGCATAATTAGCTGACATGAAAAAACATTATTTGTTCTCTATAACCTCATACCTTATAGGAGCATTGAGCCGTTGATCATGTAGCTAGAGAAAAAAATTCCATTCTAAGGATACCTGTAATCATAAGCAACAAACAGAGATCTATAGGACCTGGCCTTCCCATTGGTTCATGATCTTCAGGCTGCATTAAGCCTTATGCAGCTTAGTTTCGCAATTTTAAATGCTTGCTTCATTTTCTTTTGTGTTTTGTCATTAGTTTTTGCATTTAGATTTGACCATTCTTTTTAATCTTGAATTTCTCAATTCCAGTCATATATTAGCTAAGAACTCTCAAATAGTTTCAACAGCTTGTGATCATTTCTTTGATGTTTTACGTACTTTGGCACCATGAGCTCTGAGGCCCAACATGGTTCTTTGCGTTGTTACCAATCTTCCATCAACTCTAGGAATGTAAACAAACTTTTTTGGACCTGCATTGCTGAATCCTCCAATCCCCCATCAGTATCAGAATCTGTTTCTTAATCACCTTACAAGGTCCACGGCAGAAATCTTGAATTGTTACTCAGATCTTCTTCTATTCACGACTGTTTCATATATTTTCATGAGGATCTGATACATTCTGCTGAACATCCATATTTAACTTGCCTATCGTTTATGAGCTGTGAATTCGTAGGAAAATTCAAATCATATGTTTCTTTCCAGGAATTTCTTGCAATTAATATTTACCGGAGAATCTTCTGGGAGGCTTTTAAAATACAACCCAACTACAAAAGTGACGACTACCCTTCTTCGGGACCTTCAATTTCCCAATGGCGTGACTCTAAGCAAGGATGAATCATTCCTGCTGTTCTCTGAAGCACGTCTCAGGTTGGTCTCTGACTATCTCATTCTACTTATCCAACTGCATAAATTAAAGAACAAGGGAAAAAAAATATGCATATGCAAATGTAGGTTGACCAAGTACTGGCTGAAGGGAGAAAAGGCAGGGACCTCAGAAGATTTTGCTATCCTTCCTGGATATGCAGACAATGTGAGAACTAACGAAAAGGGTGATTTCTGGGTAGCAATTCATTGCCATCATAATAAGTATATAGATTTCTTCAGCAAGCACCGGTACCTGAGGAAACTTCTACTCAGGCTTCCTATTTCGATAAAATATACCTACCTTTTACTGATTGGAGGCAAACTCCACGGGGTGGTCGTTAAATACAATCCAAATGGGGAGATAATTGAGACTTTGGAGGACAAGGAAGGAAAAACAGTTAAAGCAGTCAGTGAGGTGGAAGAGAAAGATGGCAAGCTTTGGTTGGGATCCGTCCTGATGCCTTACATTGCTGTCTACTGATCATCTTCCAGGCGTATTACGATGCACTGGTTCAAAGCTACACATTAAATGTCAAAGGTGTTGGTGCTAAGATGCTGATGGTTTCTCAGCTGTTCAAGTTATTTTAATTGTACAAGTAATCAGTCAAACAGAGAGAGTACTAGTTGCTTGCTGTTACTTGGGCTCAGATAATAAACTTTAATTTATCCCATGATTAATAAAAAAACAAACTGGCCCCTATCTTGGAGCCATGCTTGTAATTTGTTTCCATGGTGCTAGATTCGTTGAGTCAATTGTATTTTGCTTTCTTTCTGTTGATGCTGCTTTCTTCCTGTTCATTTATAATCAGCAGGTTGCTGAAGATGTTTTGGTTTTCAACTGTAGTTTTAATCTATTGTTCTTAATTTTATAAATAATTACTTCATCTATTTTTTATTCTTATTATAGGATTTGAAGATAGAAAATATTATATTACTCACATTTTTTTAACGAGAGATCTATAAATTATATGAATATACATGTACTCATGATACGTCTTTATAAATCTAGAACTGTTAATGTGAGATTTAATTCATTAGGTCAAAATCTTAAATATTGGACATAGCTCATTCAATGTGGACTTAGAGTTTGTTGAACAACCAACTGCAAACCTGGAAAACAATTAAAACATAAGGGCCAACAAAATTAAAGCATGAACCGACAATCCTATTCGGTCTAAAATTTTTGGTGAATAGTCTGGTCCAGTCCGTGCAACAGGTAGGGCCGTAAACGAAAGCTACATTTTTGTGATTTTTTGATATTTAAATTTATTTAATAAAATAATCGAATTAAGTTAAATCGAACAATCCAGCGTTGAAATAATTATTCAAATTAAATTATTATTTTTATGATTAAATTTAATTTGAACCGGTTGATTCAGATGTTATCTCAATTCAAACTTAAATACTTTAATTATTTGATTGATTATTAAAGTCGATAATATAAATTTATTTATTTATTTTGATATTTTTTTATTTATTTAACGTGTTGATACAAATTTTATTAAAAAATATTATTCACTAATATATTCATGAATGTTGTTCATTAATGTATTTACAAACATTAATGAGTTGAAAATTTGTGTTCAAGTTTATTTGTTTAGTTTAACGAGTTGTTTAAGTTTGTTTATTTAATTAATTTTATATGTATTGAATAAACATCAACAAACTCTTATCAAATCGAATACTAAATTTACGACAAATTATCGAACCACGTAAGTGAAGTTTCAAAATACCTAAATTATGTATATAAGTTTTAAAATTATCAAATTACATATCCAATAGTATTTTTGCTCTTGTTACTATTCTTAATCAATTATTATAGTATAGCAATCGATTCGGACTAAATTCATTAGCCCAACACTATCATGTAGCAATCGATTAAAGAGTTCGATTCATGTTTAAAAAATTATTACTCTCAATATAGTACGTTAAATTGATATTTGAGGATATAAATATAATCAAGAGAACTAAATAAATACATAAGTCCTGATTCTATTTCATTTCGAACTCTCTAGGTCCATCAGCCGATTTCGGTTAAAATTGGCTGATAAATCTAAAGAGTTCGAAATGATATGAAACTAGATATTATGTGTTTGTCTAGTTCTTCTGATTATATTCATGCCCTCAAATATAAATTTGACACACTATATTGAAAATAATGATTTTTTTTTTAATATGAATCGGGTTTATTCGTATTGAAAAAATTATTGCTCTATCAAATTAATGTTTGAGGACATGAATATAATCAGGAGAACTAGACGAACATATAAAATTTGATTTCATGTCATTCCGAGCTCTCTAGGTCCATTAGTCGATTTTAACCGAAACCGATTGATGAATCTAAAGAGCTCAGAATGACATAGAACCAAATCCTATATTTTCTTATAATTTTCCTGATTATGTACCTGCTTTAAATAATAATTTGACATAATATATTGAGCGCAATGATCGTTTGTAATTGATTTGGCATATTTCTTTGATTATGATTAATAATATATTTTAAAAAAATTATTCATGTTCAAACGATCATTGCGTTCAATATATTATGTCAAATTGATATTTGAGAGTATTTATATATCAAAAAAATTAGACGAATATATAAGATTTAATTTCATGTTATTCCGAACTCTCTAGATCATCAATCGATTTTAGCCGAAATTGATTAATGGACTTAGAGAGTTCGGAATGACATGAAAATATGTCCTATGTGTTCATCTATTTTTTTAATTATATTCATGTCTTTAAATATCAATTTAACATAATATTTTAAAAGCAATAATTTTTTAAATATGAATCAAAATTTTTAAACGAATAATAATTAATTAAAATTATTATTTATAATTATATAACTCTACTCAATCGATTGCTATATTATAGAAATCGATTTGGAAGAATACAATCTATATCGATACATAATTTAGATATTTTAAAAATTATCTATATAATTTAAATATTTTAAAATTTTACCTGTGATTCGATAATTTATCGCTAAATTTATTCACGAACATTTTTTACCACTCCAAATAACAGTGCCACGGATGGGCCTT
>JBBUKS010000104.1:6869199-6888535 GCA_038050645.1 Hedychium gardnerianum | reverse complement strand
TCGTTACAACTCAAAGGGGAACATAGGCGTATCAGATGACATAAATTAGTTGTACTGTTGGATGCTCCTGCATCAATTACTAAGTTATTCAAGTTAAGTGCAAATCTCTATCTAGTCATTTACTATGAAGAATCACTTAACTTAATTAATTTAATATTTTTATCCCAGATTTATAATGATGTACTGACATAAAGCATCAGAAATCTAGGCTTGACCTAAACATCCCACACCGTTCTAAGTGGCTCAGTACACAAGCTATGTAACCCTAATGTGCTTGTAAGATGTTGGCTACCTACATATATAGGTTCATACTTTCTACAGACCTAGCCTAAATCCATATTGCAACTTAAAAAATTTAAAAACAAACTAAGTTGAAAATCATAAGTTTTAAAATCATAAGATTTGAAAATCATAATTTTTGAAAAATGTAAGTCTTGAAAAATTATAAGTTTTTAACACACATAAGGAATTTATTCTACTTAGCATATTCCTAAGAATACTTCTTGTTATATTGTTTGGTTAAATCAAGAAATGTCAACTAGGTTTGTGCTAAATCAATGTGAGTCAACAAATGTCAATACTAGTCAAAGTATAGGAGAACCAAGTCAACTCATAGTCGACTACAGTGCCTAGTACAATAGAAGTGTCAATTTGTATGATAAGGACTGCTAGTCTACTAAGGGAGGTGGAGGAGGGTGTCTCGTGCTCCAAGATCTGAATGTCTCTGTCATCTAAAGATGTCGGGCCTACTGTTGCTCCTCTAGTCTCTAAAACTTACTAATTATAGTCTACTAAAGACTGGTGACTAACCACTAAAGACTGGTGACTTACCCCTTGAGTCTGATCACTCTCTCTTCTAAAGTAGGGGTAGCTGGAGGTGAAGTAAGATAAGCAAGGTTTGTGATATCAAAATCAGGCAACTCCTCCTCTTTTGCTAATGTTGGACAAGGTTGAGGCTGGTCTCCTCTTCTCAATGAAATGACATTGTTACTATCTATGTGTATCTTAGCTAATGAAAACTTCCTATCACCTATCATGTCAAATTCATGCAAGGGTGTGACATCACCTTTGGTGACATCAATCCCCAATGAGGCTAGTAATGATGTCAGAATATAACAGTAAGGCATGTGTACCCTCCTGTCAGTTTTGATGCTAGATCAGTGAATAATAGCATGAAACATGTGTAGACTTATATCTATATTTAACCGATGATATAATGCATATAGAAAAAATGAATGAAATGGTCTTATCATTGTGGCATCCCTAGTGGTCAAGAAAAAAATACAGGTCACTAAGACCCTGTACAGGACATAGTCCTGTATCCTAAGTCTAATAGAGTTGAACTTGCTTAGTGTGGGTACCCTCTCCTCCTAAAAAAAAAAGTGCAATGTATCGAATCTAATATGGGAGTAGGGATCACCAAAAGATAAATCCCTAGGAGGGTAACACAAAAATGTGGATGATGAATATCTAAGTCTTAGATGGTCTCTAATGACAATAGGAGAAAATATAAGGTCTCTTCCTGCAACTCTAGTAGTGTAGGTGATGTCATCACTCTTAACTAGGTTATTGTACAACTCGGCACACAATCCTATGTTAACTGAGCATATTCAATAAAACAAGTTACCTAAACCATAATAGTCAATCACCTCTACAGTAGGTATGCTTGATCTCATAAAAAATGATTGATTGAGATGTCTAGTATGTAGAGGTATGAATGATGTAGATAAAAATCTAATCCTAAGTTCCTCTGTAGGGAACCTAATGTCAGTGTTAGGGGTGCTAGAGGTTCTGACCTTAGTAGCTTTTCTCTTAGCCCTACCAACATATAATGAATAAATGATATATTTCTAAAATGATCTTAATAATGACATATTAAGTTTAGGGTGTTACTAGGTTTTTTTTTTTGACGATTAATATAGGAATTGATGACTTAGGTTGCTCAGGACTAGAATATAATAAAAATGGAGAGAAACAGCTTGGAAACAAGCATTGAAGGCGCCTGAAGCCAAAGCCTTAGGTCCCCTTTTATAAAGCCTTTCTGGGTGCCCGAAGGTAGTCCGGTCGCCTGAACCGTCTTGTTAGGTTGCTGTGTGGTGGCGTTTTGGGGTGCTTGGAGGAGGTCCGGGCGCTATCATCCAAAAAGGTGGTCTTTTTAGGCAGGATTTTATTAGGGCACCCCCACTGGGTATGGGCGCCTAGATTAAAAACATTAAAATGGTTTGGTGTGCCTAGATCGGTAATTTTTAGATTTTGGCTCTTACAATTGTTCTTGAATGGAATTTAAATTCTAAGGTTTTGATCAATTTTACTTTAGCTTCCATTTCACCCATTTCCAGATTATCAATTAAGTTAACGCTATAGGTTTGATGAAATGATTATCAATTTTATCTTTAGTTAATTAGATTTAATTCTAAGGGTTGTTTGACCTTGTGTTAGTTTAGGTTTAATCGTCGTTTAATTAAGTGCACATTTCAAGTCTTGGCTTCTAGGACGTGGCGAGGTACAATGGCCTTCTTAGGTATCAGAGCAATAACCACTTCCTTAGACAAAGTTGATTCTAGAAATTTGACACCTATTGAAAAATCTTGGTCTAACTAGTTTAGGATGTAGTGAGGTAGCTTCAATTAGTTCTCTTAGCTAAGCATACTAAGTAGAGTACTCCTTACCCCACCTTACACACCTAGACTAAGTGTCCCTAACGTACTATTATCTTGTCACGTCTTGATACTATGTTGGCAAGAGTCAACCAAACCTATGTCCTATCTAATGGTTCTAACTTAAGTAGAAAATAAACTAAGCATGCATAATAAAAGCAATAAATCAAGCAATCATGCAATTTTATCTAATAGAAAAAAAAAATTCTATTGACTCCCCCTGAATCATAACCTCGATAAGGTCTATCTAGATAGTGAATCTAATTCTTGGGGATCCAATATTGATTTGGTCCAACTTGATTACTCAAGCTTGATTTAGAGACTCATGCTTGGACTTGATTTCTAGCAGTTTGATTAACTAATGATATATATGATTTGAATCTAGTCTTAGCCTTGTATCCGAGTTCGGATTGATTGTATATGTCCCTTTGTGTTTCAAGTATCATATCAA
The DNA here is from genome assembly GCA_038050645.1 of Hedychium gardnerianum. Classification (NCBI taxonomy): domain Eukaryota; kingdom Viridiplantae; phylum Streptophyta; class Magnoliopsida; order Zingiberales; family Zingiberaceae; genus Hedychium; species Hedychium gardnerianum. Next base: position 6,885,427 of record JBBUKS010000104.1, on the reverse strand, counting down.
GGTACTTGGAGCCCAAAGTGAACCATTCTAATGATCCTTTAAGATCTTCAACTTGAATTTTCAAAGTGGAATTTTTTTCCTCAAGTTGTTGGACTTGAGTAGAAGTTCCATTTTGAACTTGTTCATTTGACGATCTTGAGTTATCTTCTCCTTAAGGACTTCTTCTTCCTTTTGGAAGGACTTGACCCGAATATTTGATTTAGCTAATTATCGAGTCTACCTTATTATTTGGTTCATCTGAAATGGATACGGATCCATGGCTTGTCTCGAACTCAGGTTCAGATTTAGCCTCAGTCTCGGGTTCAGACTCGGCCTCGACCTCTTGTGTTTTTTTCCATTAGTGCTAGAAAGCTCGCTTGAGCTTGTTCTTCCTTGTCCCACTCTTCTGATGAAGACTCGTCCTACGTTGCTTTCAGTGTCTTCTTCTTTTGTTGATTATTGGTTTCCTTTGTGTTTGGACATTCTGCCTTGAAATGAAAAAATGAAAAAATTAAGACATTCTGCCTTTGTGTCGAAGAGAGAGAGAATAAAGAAACAAAAAAAATGAAAAAATTTGTTCGACCAGTGATTGCACCAATTTAGATTGCCCCCGCTCTGATACCAATTATAAGATCAAAAAAATCTTGAGGGAGGGGGGGGGTGAATAGCGCGTGTCTCTTTTTCATATTTTTTTAAAACTCGTTTAAGATATAGTAGCGAAAATGGAAATAAACACAACATAGAGACACTTTATTTTTACTTGGTTCATAGCCAATAGCTTCTAGAAAAAGGCCTGTAGTATTTGACTTCTTCTGATGGGCAATCGACTAATATTCTCTACCTTTACAAAAGATGAGGAACCTGTAACATGTTTATCTTTCCTTTTCAAAACCAAATATGAAAGACGAAGAATGAAAACTACTATACCAACAACGAGAAGTTCTAGACTTGAGTGCAATTGTCAGAGTAGTGGTTTAACGTCATAACAACATTTCTGGAGCATGGTAAAAGCTGGAGCACTTGGAAGTCGATCAAAAGTGTGTCTTAAATCCTCTATTCGCAAGGATTTTTATAGTAATTCTCTGGGCAATTAAACCAACCCCGAGTATCCCCAGCTCGGCCTAATCTGATCCAATTACATCATAGTTTTATCCATATCTAGCACTTGGACCCCTTCATGATGTCTGGACTGTTGACGTGGTGCTTTCCCAATGAAGGTCTATTTGACATCTTCAGTCTCGATTTATCTGTTGGTGCTTGAAGCACTAGCTAATCGAACATATATTTTGATAGATGAGAAAGGTCCAAAGTTAAGGGTTGTTATTATCTAATAAGTCTGACTGAGTGTGCAGAAAGCTCAAGCAGAAAGTCCTAAGGTAACTTAGGCAAGGTGAAAGTCCTAGTTGAGGCTTGGCAAAGAAGTCCTGGTCAGTAGACTGGGCAAAAGACCTGATCAGCGAGATTGGGAAATGAAGTCCTGGTTCGGGGAACTGGGCAGAAATCTTGGAAGATCGAGGATACCAGGAAGAAGTCTTAGGGGTTGAGGACACTAAGCAGAAAGCCTTAGGGGTCGAGGACACTAGGCAGGAGTCTAGGCGAGTCGTGGACCAGACGAATAGCGGGAAGTCTTAGAGGTCGAGGTTGGATGCTGAGCGAAAGTCCAAATAGTCTAGAGGTTCAGATGTTTGGCAACAGGTAAACTCTCTTGAGAGGAGTAGATGATGACACATTCCCCGTTGAGGGAACAATAGGCGTCGGTTCGACCTAGGGTTTCACCAAAAATCCAAAAGTCAGAATTAGATAGTCCCGAGGCTGTCAAGATGATATATTATTCATACTATGTTTTCTATGCTAATACTGTGATGCAGAAAAGATAATCCCGGGAAAAGCTGATCTAGATGCCTAGAAGTGATCCAAGTGTCTGGAAGTGATCCTGGCCCCCTAATCATATTCAGGCGCCTCAAAGTGATTGAGGCACCTTAATCACCTCGGCGCGCGATAGAGTGAGGTAGTAGCCTTTGGTTGGTCAGCACATGTCAACATCTAGGCGCCTCAAAGGGATTGAGGCTCCTGGGATGGGATAAGCTTGACCGGGATCACGCTGCACTCAGAAATTACCATGCCAGCAGCTGAGGCACCCCAAAGGGATTGAGGCACCTGGACGAGGATAAAAAGTGGATAACTTGGATCTGATAAGATCGGCTCAGATAGAGGCGCCTGGATGAGTCAATAAAAGAGAACTTCGACCAACAACTCTGGACAATGATTATATACAACTTTCATACTCACGCGTTGCTCCAAAAAGCTCTCCATGATGTCGTAACATTGCATCAACGACTACGCTCAAGCTCTTACTTTACAGTCATTGGTATACTTGTCTTTACTTGTACTTTCACTTTCATATTTGTTGTAATTCATTGTGCTATTAGTGGATTGTCCATCGAAAGCATTTATTCGGGTGCGGGCCTTGGACTAGCCGTCTCGGGCGGTAAACCAAGTAAACAGAAAGTCTTAGCATTATTTCTTATTAATTTTGTTGCTTTAACTCTTGTGTTTTACGAAAAACGTGAAAAAGCCACGAGCACTCTTCACCCCCCTCTAGCGCTTTTTGATCCTACACTATCCTTTTCTAGGCGTCTAGCTCCTTTTTGGGCGCCTTGATGCTTACATGGTGAACCCTTGACGAAACCTTATCTAACTTGCTCCATCATAGCTTATCCTGATTCGAGTGCCGAAAGCCTTTCCGAGCTCCTAGATTCGACATGTCAAAATACATCACAAACCCTAGGAATTAAGGATGATATTGACTTGATGATCAATAGAATAGGGTGGGATTGTTTGACGAGTATGAGATATCCCACTTATCCTTGAATCACCCTTGAATTTTTGAGTTATGTTGAAGCCAATATCTTAACTAGAGTGGGGAGTCATGAGGGTAAAATTACTTTTTGAATGTTCAATAGGGAGTATGAGTGGACTTTAGAGGAGTTCAATATGTGTTATGAATTGATATGTGGGGGAGATTAGAGGATTCCTAGAAATTTTTGTGATACTCTCTTTTGAAGAGAAATTGCTAGTAGTATAAACTATGACCCTTCCTAATCCAAAGCCACAACTATTCAAAATCCTATATTCCTAAACCTCCTTCGAGTTATGAGTCATACCATCTTTTGTCGTAGAGATAGCGATGAGGTGGTGCATCAGAGTGAGCTTTTATGTCTATTGACCATGATTAATAATGTCAATATAAATTTGGAGCCCATTTTATCTGGCACCTCATAAAAATTGGAAAAGCATCAGCAGGGACTATTATTTTTGGTAGTTTGATCACTCAGATTGCTATGACCTTAGGAAGTGATGTTGATGGACTCGAGGTGACTCATGGTAATTCGAGAATTGGTCTTGAGGTATCTTTAGCAATGGAGATGATTTAAAGGGATGGAGAGAGTTATGGGTTAGTTTTGAAGGATAATTTCCCCCTTATATTGCCAAATCCCGAATGCACCATTGTGCAAATCAAGGTCAATTGGCTCTTGTCCATTGTCGCACCAGTCCCCATCCCCATGGAGCTTTATAGACCTCCGTCCTCTAGACTCGAGTCTGCTAGGCACTCTTTTGGATTTGGTGATTCTTTTGCAGGTCATTTTGGGTTTGACTTCTCTGATTTTCGCACTTCCATCGACATCATCCATACAGGGTAAACTGAGCATAGATGCCTTTAAGAGGAGCAAAGGCACATCTCGGATGAGCAACACCAAACTGTGCAGCGACATTTTCAGAGGGTGGACGAGTTCTATACACAGGCCACTACTTATTATTTTCATGCCAAGGAAACACATCAGCAACGCTTGGAGCATCAGTGGCAGCGAGAGGAGGAGAATCACATCTTGATGTGGAGGACTAGCTAGTATGTTTAATGATCTATTTGCTTCTATCATTAGTAGCATAACTTGAGCAATGATTTTATTGTAAGAGTTTTTTGTATTAGCCTAATTGTTTAGGATCTCTTTTCACTTTGTGCTTGATTTTGATGGTGGATATATATGAGAATAGGTATGATTCATAAAACCAGGCTAGTACTCTAATTTTTTAGGTGACCCCTTACTGTATTTTGGTTACTGAAAATCTCGGATCATGCTACCTATTGGGAAAAAATCAAAATCCTGAAAAAAAAATGAACATTACACTTTGCGAAAAAATGAAAAAGAGAAAAGAACATGGGATAAAAAACTAGTTGTCATGAGTGGAAACTGATATGATATCCCTTTGACACCAAGTTAAGTTACATGAAAAATAACTATCATGTTTCTCATGATATCGTGTAACCTTTGAGACCTTTTGTAGATGAGGGGGGACGAACCTTCCATGTGATAGGTAAGTAACTATCGCCGGAAGTATTAGAAATACGGTTAGATGACAATTTGACTAGAATTGGAGGTTGAAACTAGAAAGAGTTAAGCCACTTTTTGTACCAAGCACGGAGAACTTTTAATTAGGCCTCATTAAGACAATTCGGTTATCTTTTCTCATGAGTCAAATAACATGATAGGATTAGACTAATTCATTATGGATTATGATGCATTGCTTACACACATAGATCTAAATTGCATGTTTTGCTTGAGGATAAACAAAAGTTTAAGTCTGGGGGTATTTGATGTGTATATTTAATGCATGGTTTTAGTATTATATTGCATGCATTCTGTTTAATCACATGAGAATATCTTGCTTACTTACATCTTGTTTTTATTATTTTAACTCTTTTTTGTTTAAAGATTTGCTCCTTGTGTTTTTTTAATTGACAGGACAAGAAATTGGAGCCAAATTAGAGTCTAAAAGCCTTGGAACATTAATTCAAAGTAAGGAACATACTTTGGTTGTGTCCCATGACATGGGCGTGTTCCTCCACCCAAAAATAGATTAAGAACAGAGCAAAAACGAGGACTACAACACTTAACATGGGCTGGCTGTGCCCTAGGCACGATCGTGCCTCATTCAGCCATAACTAGATGGATTTAGATCCCGATGCCCAGGCCATGCCCCAAGGCAAGGTTATGCTTTTCTTCATAGCGTTGAACACGGTCTTGCCATACCCACTGGCATGGCCATGTCTGGCCCTCGACTTCAGCCATGTGGAGCGGCATGGCCATGCTGTGACTCTCAGTACGACTGTCGTACGACGCCGCCGCCTCAGTATTTTTGGTATTTATCTCCATTTTAATCAGTTCCAAAGGCTATAAAGGGCCCAAGAGGCTCTAGATTCGAGGGATTGAAGAGGGTTTACCCCGTGACAAGGAACCCTAGGAGAGCCACACCAAGGAGTCATCGAAGTTTCTATCCACCCTAGAGGTTGGAGTTTCTTCCGAAGTCACCAGCAACAACATGACTAAGTTTCCTCTTCTCTTTGATTCGAGTTGTAGGATGTCTTCTTCTCTATTTTTCAATTGTAACTCCATGTCCATAGAATAGTACTCTAGATTATAGGATGAGGGAGTAGCCCGATGCATTGTTGACATTCATATTCTATTTCTATTTGTCTTTCTTTATCTCATGATATGCTTATTCCATGATCCAACTTTATTGTGCATACATGATTATGATACTAATAGTGCATCTTCATATCCCATGGGACGTAGTGAAGGATCAAAAGGTGAACCCAATCTATGACCCATAAAGATTGAGACATGAGGGGTTGGTCACAAAAGTAGTCCAAAACCTCATGAGAGCATCATTGGCTATCACAGAGCCTAATGAGTTTACCTCTATTCAGCGTCACGAAGTAGGGAATAGCACGTAGAGGACCGTGGGGCATTGTGACACGAGCCTTCCTGAGAAAGCTGTCGCTTTAGTAAGGTTACTTTGAAAGTAGTCGTCATGTTTGGGTGGACACACTATTATAATTCCAAAAGTTTATATCGGTACCTTGGGATACACCACTTGCATGCATATAAACATTGAGGTAAGAAAGTAAATAGTATTTAGGGTACCAACAATCATCATGGTGAAACCGAAATCATAGAGTCGTTTCCCAAATTCGGATGTCTCCTTTGACTTCTCATGTGTTCTCGACTCATTTTCTTTCTTTATTGAGTCTTGCAATTTGTGATTGTCTATATAACCTACCTTGTGATTTTGATTGGTACTCGATTTTATAGTCTTTGTGAGATCGATCTTTTTATTACTTGATGACAACTGTGCACTTGCAGTTTTTGCAGATCAATGTATTTAGACTTATGACCTTAGAAATATAAGTTTTAGAAACATTAACAGAAGTTTGAGGCTCAATGCAAAATGACTCAATATTTCATAATGAAGAAATTCACCTTTTTCTCCAACTTTGGATCTTCATCAAAGAATATCTCTTTCATGTACCGCATTGCACAATATTCACATTCAACACCACCACTTTGTTTTAGATTACCCTAATGAAATTGACAATCTAATACAATTAGTCACAATCCAAATAATAAGAACTATCAATTGATGCATAAATATATAGTTAAATACATACCGACAATTGTTTAAAACATGGTCCTTTTCAAATACCCCTTGAGGCATTGTACATCTTGCCCCACTACATTGTAAAAAATAAAAAGTTATTTTTTCATATTTGTAACTAAATGCTTTTACATTTAGCATAATCTACTACCTACTTAGTCATAATAATTTTTCAAGCATCGTCTCGTTTCTTGTTACCCATAGAGTCCAATAAATATATCATATTTTTTTCTTGATTTATAATAGTCAGGATCCAATGGTGTGTACCTGTACAAATGACAATATAACATTGATTAGTATGTAGTAGGAATCGATAAATAATTAAAATTTTACCTAGTGTTTTATGGGATAAAGCAGATACTATCTCTATATGATGCTTCCAACTAAGAAGCAATATGTTGTGACAATTTGCTACCATTTGTGCACACACCACATGTAGGTATGTCACCGGGATACACAAATGAGACATACTCAGCCCTATTTTCTTCCTTCAAGTATTTGTAGAGGTAACTACACTCAAATAATAAATAACTTGATTAGAAATGTTTCACAACATCAATTTCAAGTATGGAAAGAAACTAAAAGTTCATGTATATTACCTGCTTATATACACCAAGATTTGTAAAAATTTCTTTCCTAATTACATGCATGATGATATTTTATGTGTGTGTGTGTGTATATATATATATATATATACCAGCAGTTATAGAAAAATAAATAAAGGAGTGACACTACTTTAAATAAGATAACATTTCACACAAATGCATAATTGGTGAATCCTAAAGACATTAGCCATGATTGTTTCTTTAAATAAGATCAACATCTAACACCAATATCACTAGTCTTTGGTATACGCAACAACAAATTTTGTACACATATAACTCGATCCATCAAAATCTGTATAATGATTTATCTCACACAATAGTTATTAAATGTTTCAACACAACCAAGTAAAAGCATGCGAACAAACTGTAAACCAAAATTTGCATGGTACATATCTCTTTCACCTACATAAAGTGCAAGCTATCATCTCTTAGTGACCATACACTTTAAGGATATCCAAATATAGCTTCATCAAATTCTACATGTATGCTTTATGTTTGATGTAAATTTGAGAAATATAGAACCTCCATGTTTGAAGTGTCGCATTCATAAACTTCTAAATCATTTGCCCATTTTGGGACTTTCATGTTTGACGACTTGTTCGATGACACAACTTCAGAAGTTTGATCATTATTGACTGGCATAACCTAAGCATGTTGATCCTTTAATTTTTTAGTCTCCTATTGTGTACAATCCGCAAATGCATGGTTGTCATCAAGTAATTAAGATTATCGATATCACGAGGACTATAAACCCAATACTGATAGAGTTAATGAAATAGGTTATCTAGAATATCGTAAGTTATGAGAGTTTGTAAGAGAGAGAGAGAGGGTCTAGAGCTCATAAGAAGTCAAGGGTGAAATCAGGAATTTGTGGAATGATCCTAGAATTTCGGTTTCGTTACGATGATCATTGACATCCTATGTATTATTTAATTTCCTATCTCTATGTTTGTTCGCATGTAGGTGGATCTATCTTGAGATATCGATATAGACTTTTAGTATTATATCAACGTGCCTACCGAAATGTGATGTCTACTTTCAAGGCGACAATGCTAGTATGACCGCTTTCCCAGGGAGGCTTCTGTCATGATGCACCACGGTCCCCTAATTGCCCTCCTTTACTTCGTGATGTCGAATCAGGGTAAACCCATAAGGCTTTGTGATAGCCAATGGTTACCCTTTTGGGGCAACATCCCCTCATGATATACCATCCTACTTTTGTGATCGACTCCCTATGTCTCAGTTATCTATGGGTCAGAGATTTGGATTCACCATTCGGCCCTTCCCCGCGTCCCTTGAGATACGAAGGTGTAGGCTAGTGTCACAATTGTGTATGCACAATAGAGTCAGACCATGGAATAAACATATCATACAATAGAGAAAGTTAAATAATAACATAAATTGAATGTCAACATTACATCGAGCTACTCTCTAATCCTAGAATCAAGAGAATTACTCGATGAAGATGGAGTTACAATTGTGAGACATCAATGAAAGCATCTACATCTCAAAATTGAAAGTAAAGTGGAGAGAAATATTAGTTAGATGAGTTGATGATGTCTTCAAATGATCTCCAAGCTCTAAAGGTGGATGGATCATCACGATGACTCCTTGGAATGGTGGCTCCAAAAGGAAACTCTCTTTCAAGGAAGGGGGTGGAGCCCCAGGTCCCAGATGACTTAATAAGAGTTTCATTAATTCTTTTATAGCTTCTCCATGCCTTCTAAATCTATTAGACCCAACCTAAATCATCAGGGCACCACTAAAATGAGGTTTTTAGCCCTTAAACTCACTTTTCACAAGTTCCACCCTAACCAAACTTGTATATTTTGAAATTATCTTCAATTTGATAGGTCTTAGGCTTCATGGCTTCACCTGAGTTAAAAGTTATACTCATTCGAAATTTAGTCTGTTGTTGGGCTGCCTTAGGACAGATTGACATGGTCGTGCTTGTGAGGCACAACCTGGGCTTGCTCGGATGCTATGGAGAAAGGAACAACCATATGTGGGAGACACAACAATGTCAGCTAAGGCCGGAGAGAGGGGTATGACCAGGCCTGGGAGGCATGACCGGGCCAAATTTCTTCTGTGTTGAAAAGAACGGACATGCTTGGGCGACACAACCGTGGTAGGTGAGGTTGTTGGGTCGTGTTGGTTTTGTTGGGAAAAACATGGTTGTGCATGGAAAGCACAGTCGTTGTAGTTGTGGACCAAGTCATGAAGGCCTCAATTTTACTTGTTCTTAAAACTTCGTCCAGAGGAGCACACCCGTGTTATAAGACACGCCAAAACATGTTCCTTGTTTCAAATCCATATTCTAAGGCTTTTATACTCCAACTTGCCTCCTGTTTCACATCCTGTCAATGAGAAAGCACAAAGAGCCTATATCCGACCGAAAAGACTAAAATTAATGAAAACAAGATGCAAACATGCAAAATATGCTCATGAAATGACATAGAATGTATGCAAAACAATCACTACAAGAAAATCCTTATTCAACAATATTCAAAAGAGAAAGGTTTTATGCCTAAACCGTTGTTTTTTTTACCTTTTTACAATGGTTTTAACAAAAAATCATTGTCTATGAGCGGTTTTTTGGGGTCTACGACAATGGTTGTTGAAAAATCATTGTCCATGAGCATTTTTTGGGGGCTACGACAATAGTTTTGTTAATCATTTTCTATGTGCATTTTTTTGGTGGTCAAATACAACAATGTTTTAAATCGTTGTCCTTTGCATTGTTTTATAGGGTCAAAGACAACAAATTTTTTTAAACCATTGTATTTTTGTATTGTTTTATATTGTCAAAGACAACATTTTTAATAAACCATTGTCTATGATTTTTTTAAAAAAATAATTAAACTAATAAATTTACATACACACTTGATTGTTAAAAGAATGAGCAAAAAACCCGTCGCCCATTTCTCCCTTCCTCTTCAAGCTGCATCGTCGCCACCCTGCACCACCTGAAATGGCTCAACCGATCACCCCTTACCTATCCCATGACTTGTAGCTTTCATTTAAGGTTTGAATCGCTGAAATCGAACCTAGAATCGCGAGTATGGAGGTGATGTTCATTACCTACTTCTGCATGATTCTTCTTCGTTGAGTTTCTGCTCCAATTTTTGGTCGATTCTTGAGCTGCTTCTTGCTGTCTCTAAAAGTTATTTTCATTTGAAGATGTAAGACATAGTAATTAAAATAATAATAAAATATTAAGTGGAGATTAAGAATAACCTTATAGAATTTTCTAAGAATGTTTAGGAATTTTTTGGGATTTAAATCGAGTTAATATGACATCGTTTAAGGGATTCAATTTATTAGGCTTTGAAGGGGCCTATTTGGAATATCAATTAAGCTGGGAGTTCATTGTTCTAATTAACCTAAAGTTGGAATTTGATAACCTAAGTTAGATTATATAAACCTAAGTTTATTTTCCTTTTCTTCCCTACTTCTCCCTATCTCTGTCGCACCCCTCCACTATCGCCCCTTTCCTTCTCCTTCATCTCATCCGATGCCATCTCCCTCGATTCGGAGCTTCTCTCCATCTCGCCACCACTAGAGAAGAAAGGGGATTCCCTTCCTCATCAGTTCATCTCCATCTCATCCATCTAGACCTCATAGACACCATCTTCATCGCCACATGAGTTCATCCACCATGCAGATTTATCTCCAGCCATAGGTCCATCCTCATATGATGATTCCATAGTAGCCACTCCATCTACAACATCTTCCACATCTATAGCATCTTCCACAAATATGGCGACACCATCAACCAACCTCAATAAAGGAAAGGGGTTCCCCTCCTCCACCAATCATCCATCATCTGTTATCTATCATCCATCGAGGAGAAGAATAGTTGGGGGTACCCATTGTCATCTACTCCATCCCTATTCATCGGAGTTTAGGGATTCCTATCTCCGGATCGCATCCATTCATTTTGTTCGAAGAAGATTCCACCTTCAACACTTAGCTTGCTTCCTAATGTTTAGTTTATTTGCAACGTGTTTGATAAAATTCACCTTATATTGTAGCAAAAGAATGATTACATTCACCCCAGGCCCCACTTACCATCTGTCCCGAGATTATGTGAAGGGAGTATCCGAATATGAGACGGAGAATCAGACTTGAGGACTTCTAGAGCATTTTACTTTTGAGGCGGGTATTTCTTCCCTTGCTCTCTTTAGTATATATTGATCTCAGTGTATGATTTGTTACTTTAAATAGGTAGTTGTATTTACCTTGATTATATTGACATGATACATGAGTTTGATACCTGTTTCTTGTACTTGGAGTTGATATTTTTATATCCATGCAGTCTCTTTTGTTTTCCTATCTTGTAGAGTATACATGTGTGTGGTGTGTACGATAGGAACATGCCAATGTGTTGTGTAATCATCTAGTGGTTAGGCACGCGTGTGGCATGCACTTATGTTCATATGCTAGTTCCATGTATACTAATGTCATGTAGTTGTTAGACATGCGTAGTTCCATGTATACTCATGCCATGTAGTTGTTAGACACGCGTGTCTCATGTATTTATATTCAGATGCTAGTTCTCTGTATACTTTTCCATGTAGTTGAATGCATGTGTGTGTGGTGTGTTTAGGATATGTATCCTATGTATCATTATATGCATTTATGTTTTGTATATGTGGACACATGTGTGACGTTACCTTACCTGTTTAGCATCGTTGTATGCATATGTGAACACGTGGGTGACATGTTAGGGGTTATACCTCATCTCTGATTGGTTGTTATAATCACGTATGTGGCGTGTATTATAGTTGATATGTCTTGATTAGATGTGATGAAGTACATTGCATAGATAGACATGTACGATGGTAGGGTTAGTTGTATCCTACTCATCATGGAGATGTATGTATGCTATCGATTATGACTCCCTTCAGGTGTGAGCTAGTCGTAGCGTCATAGTGTTGCATGTATGTTTTCGATTATGGCTCCTTTTGAGTGTGAGTTAGTCGTAGCATCATAGTGTGGCATGCATGCTATCAATTATGGCTCCCTTCGGGTCTGAGCTAGTTGTAGCATCATGGAGATGCATGTATACTATCGATCACTTCTTCCTTCGGGTGTGAGAGCATCGTAGTCATGCTATTGCTTGCTTATTGTTTGACTGTATGCATCCTGTGTATGGATGAGTTGAGATTTCCTCTCCCAAATAGGGATTCTATACCCTGGGCTATTCACGAGACTAGTCATGGTGGAGCATTTCTCATGCAGCCAGTAGCTAGATAGCTACATCTTTTCTTCCCACGAGACTAGTCATGGTAGCATGTTTCTCATACGGATAGGGACCCTGACATTTCGAACAGCCAACGAGACCAGTCGTGGTAGAGCGTTTCTCATGCAGTCCATAGCTGACGAGCTAGATGTCTTGGTCATCTTTATATTTTATGGTGGAGCATTGTTCCCACATGTGCTGATGTATTTCTATTACTTGTGCTAGTACATGCATGTGATATGTTGTACTCATGTTAATTATTACTGGTACATGCATATGAGATGTTGTACTCATGTTGATCATTACTATCACTACTTATGATACTATGTGCAGTTGAGTAGGGTGATTGTGTGGTAGAAGCATGCATGTGTTATCTTCCAATTGGTGAGTATAATTTCCTTTGAGACTCTATACCTTTGAATCTCTTTACATGTATATGGATCATGCACTATATTCTATTACCCGCTGAGTATTCTTTTGTACATCCTACCTCTTACTTTCCACTATATTTTAAGGTTAGCAGGTAAATGTTGATTGAGTTGCCTATAGGATTCTTCCCATGCTGTCCCATTCACATAAAGCATTGGTTTATTCCTTTTCATTTTCGATTTGTTTTGCTTCTGCATTTACTTATTGAACTTGTGTTATATTAATTAACTTGTATTTAGACCATTTTGATTTACTCTGGTTATGTACTTGGTATAATTTTCTTTGAGACCGTATACCTTTGAATCTCTTTACATGTATATGGATCATGCACTATCTTTTATTACCCGCTAAGTATTCTTTTATACTCACTACCCCTTGCTTTCCACTATATTTTCAGGTTAGCAGGTAAATATTGATTGAGTTGCTTGTAAGATTTTGCCCACGCTGTCCCATTCACATTGAACATTGGTTTATTCCTTTTCATTTTCGATTTGTTTTGCTTTTGTATTTACTTTTTGGACTTGTGTTATATTAATTGACTTGTATTTGGACCATTTTGATTTACTCTGATTATGTACTTGGTGTTTTAAGTGGTGCCGGAACGTAGTTGATGTTTTGGTTTCATGGTGGGATGGATCCCCTTCTTTTATTTTTTTATATCGATGTGTTTACCCTGGTGGGGTAACTACGTGGTTGTGTATACCCTAGTGAGGTATTTTATTACACTAGTGGCTGTGTAAACCCTGGTGGGGTATTATATTACACTACGTGATTGTATTTGGATGAGTTTTGTGGACTCATACCATATTGTATCTAAGATTGTTACAAGGAGGTATTGTCCGCATTGTTGGGCATGTGCACCTCCGGGGTGTGATAGAAATAGAAAGTTAAGGCCCTAGGTAGCTTGTGTTCGAGCCCTATCATCTTCACATACGGTGACGTTTTAGCTCAGTTTATGCACTCACTTAATGTTCTGTATTTGATTTCATTTTTGCTTTCTTTATTTGATTATTTTCTTTGGTTGGAAAAACAATTACGGCCACTCAGTGCTTTTAATACTTTGGCAAGTCAAAAGTATAGTTTATATTCGGCAAGTTAATAGATACCATTCAATGAATCTTAATGCATGCTATAAATAAAGAATTTTTATGTAGTGTGGACAAGGAATTGATGGGAATTAACAAATTCTTAATAAAGGGATATGTAAAATATTTTATGATAGCATGGGGATTGTTAGCTGATAGAGGTAATAGTAAAAAAATTTGGAACCCGTCCAAGACTTGCTACTGCTTTGAATTCATACTTCCATCTTTAAGCAATCATCTCTTTGTCATCTAAGTGGAGTATTAATTGGAATATCCTTTTCATTCTTTTTAGTGTCTTTAATGCTACATGAGTTAGCTTTTTATGAGTTGAATCAACATATTTCAAATGTGGAAACTTTGTTTTGGATGATTTGAAAATATTTTCTTTAAGATGCTTAGTTACATCTTACCCATTTGAGGTCCTATTTTTTTTCTTGTATTATTTTGGTACATTGATGATGATATATTGAGTGTTATACTTTATTGAAAATTCTGATAAGAGAATGTGACTAAGTATTAGTATTTAGTTTTTCTACATAATGATGTTCGAAACCAAGACTTGCCCACACCCAAAACTAAAATATTAGATTTTTTTGCACACACATCAATAGATCAAACCCAAGATTTGAAACCAAGACTAATTAGATGAAATATTTGCATAAAAATGATTATTTTTGTTTTTTGGGAAATATATATATTTTAATCTTTATCTTAAGAAATATAAAAAGAAATGAAATTTAACAAATATATTCCAACATAATTGACCAGAATAATTTTGTATTGTTGGTAGCATTGCTCATTTAATATGTCCTATTTATACAACTATTTTGAAAGATTTGACTCATTGTTGGTTGCTTAGTTGTACGATTAATGGACAAAGATTCAATGTCAAAGAATTGGTTATCACATGAATATGAGGTTGGGGTAGAGTCTTTCTTGCACTTTTATATTTAATGTTATGGGTTAATCTTTTTTTACAGTTGACATACAATATTGACCCAAGATGAAAGAAGAGATGTCTAAATTAAAAAAATAATAAGTGGCATCAATATAAAGCTCTTCTCACTCAAAAGTTCATTTTGAGCAAGCTTGATAAACCTGAGGAGTTAAAAGAACCACCTAGTGGCTATGTGATGTGTGTAAATTATGCATGTTTCTAAGCATTATTTGGTATATATTATCTCGCATTTCATGAGCATGATTTACATTTGCACACCCTATTTCTACTTGATTTCATTGTTGTTACTCTTTTGGTTTGGAGATTTGTTCTTCTCTTGTTTTGTTTGATAAGATGCATTTCTGGAGCAAAAATGGAGTATAATAGACATTGGGGCAAGAAGTGGAAGCAAGGAACACACACTGACCATGTCCCATGACACGTGCTAGTTCCTACGGGCAAAACTAACCAAAAGATGGAGGAGACGTCAAGTTTTAGCACTTAGTATTAGTTGGTCGTGCCTTCCAGGCACGGTTGTGCCATGTACAAAAGGGAGAAACTCCCTATAGCAGCCAACATGGCTCAGCCATGCCAAAAGGCATGATCATGCCTCTCCTTGAAGAGTTAGTCGAAGATCATAGTGGCCACCATGACTCAGTTGTGCCAAAGAGGCACGCCCATGCCTATTCCTAGAGTTCCAACCAAGTTCCACCATAGCCAACACAGCGCGACCATGCCAAAAAGGCACGGTCGTGCCTCTTCCAAGAAAATTGATAGAGTCCCACATGGCTAAGTTCCACCGTAGCCAACACGATGCGGTCGTGCCTCGGCCACATGCGTTGTCTGATGCCAACACGACGCGATCGTGCCTTTTAGGCACGATCGTGTCGCGTCCTAGTAGGGTGGGTGGGGATTATTGGGAAGGACTATAAAATCCTCGAAATATCCCCAAATTGAGGGAGGAAGGCTCTCCCCTAGCGAGAGAACCCTAGATCTTCCATCTCTTGAGTTGCTACAATCTCCAATCCATCATTCGAACGAGGATTCCATCCAAGAAGACCGGGAATGCATCGATAAACATTATCTTCTTCTCCATTTGGTGTTTTGGATTGTAGAATGTTATTTTCATTGTCTCTTGGTTGTATTTCTTCTGCTATGGAGTATACCTCCGAATTCTATGATGTAAGGAGTAACTATGATATGATGTTGATGTGTGAACTAAGTATGTGGTCATTTTTCTATTCTATGATATGTTTATGTCTTGTTCTATTATTTTACATCTTGTTTGTATTTGATTGAATGTGTTTGTGAAGTGTATGTTAGGATCTTGAGTGAAAAACACAACACATGAGCAGCGGAATAAAATCAAGATCCTTCAGAAGATCCATGCGAAGGAAACCCGTATACTAAGGGATTATTAGAGTTATACCTTTGTTGCGTGAGCTACGTTCTC
>JBBUKS010000104.1:6853048-6863821 GCA_038050645.1 Hedychium gardnerianum | reverse complement strand
AACAAGATAAAATTTATTTAAATATAGATGATGATATAGTAGGGGATAGAGCTCAATGGCGTAAAATGATCCATATAACCGACCCCACATAGTGGGATAAGGCTCGGTTGTTGTTGTTGTTGTTGTTGCTTATTGTGGTGTCAAGAAGTAATTAATTAGAGTAGGTATTAATTAGTGGTGAATAGGTAGAGGTGGATAGATTAAGTTAAATTAGGGATGGATGGATTTTAAAAGTTTTTAGATTTTCTAAAAGTTGAGTTGGGTAAGATCTACAATTTAGAAGTAACATTTTATTGAAGTTGTAAGTTTGGTGTTATTGTGGTGTCAAAAAGTTAGTATCTTTTAGTTTGGTAGAAGTTTAATAGGTATCTTCTAATTTGGTAATAATTTCAATAGGTATCTTTTAATTTAGTAGGGATTTGATTGAGTGATTATATTTGCCAATTAGTGTAATTCTTTTTTTGGTTGTACTGAAGTCTATAGAAGCGTTCTCGCTACAATGTATTTTTCAGTTTTCAATTAATAAAATTTTCCTATGGATAATTTTTGTGTGGGGTTCTTTTACTCTTTATGAAATAGTTATTCGTTTCATCAATTTTGTCTTAATTTTCTATGCAATTTAAGTGTTTGATTTAGTGTTATATCACAAAGTATGAAGCATTTACTTCTATTCTTGGAAATTACTTCCTAGAATTTGCAAAGAGATAAAATTTATGGTAACCTAAGAAACAGTAGAACCTACTGAGTGAGATATTGAGCACAGTAAAATTGTGCTGGCACAGTAATGATAGAAAATCAACTGAAAATTTAGATCAGTAGCAATAAAAAACTGCTAAACTCAAAGAAATTATTGATTTAAGATTAACCTTCAGAAATGCTAATGGGAAGAAAACCCAATTAAATTTCATAAAGAAAAAAAAAAGAGGCTCAATGCAGAATGATCCTACCAATTTATGATAGATTAAGCTTAAGTATAGAATAATGAGACTTCTTAAAGAGATTACAAGCTATGAAAAAGAAACAAATAAATTATACCTGTATCTAGCATCCAAAAGTCACCTACTCTGAATAGAAAATAAATAAAAGAATTAGAAAATCTATATTTGTGTCGCATTATCCTAAAAGAAACAAAAGAAAAATACATACCTTTTGCTACCAGAACGCCCCCCAAAGATAAACATGTTGCAGTCGATAGCAATAGCAACATGAAATGCTCTAGCACTAGGCCCTACTTGCCCATCAGAACTGACACCAGTGCACTCCGGAGTATACCATAACTTATTTTCTACAAGTAGAACAACTAACAGTTATCTTGGACAAATTTACACGCAAAGCAAAGTTGAGGGATGTAAGAAAACAATAAAAAGAACAAATTACAGAGAATAACAAAGTGAAAAAAGAAAGCTCTAGGAGGAGATCACACTTGTACATAGTCATCATCATTATCATTGTTAGAGGTATTTGATTGATGGTTATTTTATTAAGGCAATATAATACTTTTCTACCCAAATTTTATGTACCAGAATCACCCTTTCTAGGCTAAGGTTTTCCAAAGTGCTATTCCCTTCGGGGCCACTGTCAACCTCCCTTCTCCACCACTTCTCTTCTCGCTCAAGTAGTGATTCCTCAACACTGCCCTCATCATGCCCATGTGCTTCTCCAACACCCTCATCACTCACATGACCCATGCCCTCACTGTTCATGCAACAAGCTTCTCCAGAGGCTTCATTGTTAGCATGAACCACACTTCACCCTGCTTCAGCAAGGATACGACATAGCTCTCAGCCAGCCCTGCTTCACCACCTCCTGTTTTCCAAAACAAGGCCTCAACAGCAAGATCCTGTTCTTTATCCCAAGTCACTCTTGATCCCACAATAACATGCGATGGCTCCTATCTTTGCAGCGACATGGAGACAACTCGAAGTGACCAGATCTAGCAAATCCCTTCTCATATGAACTCTTCCAACCAAATCCAATAGGTTCCTCTTCCAACGAGGAGTCCTCAACGATCCCTCTACCAACAAGACTCCAACATGCATCCTGACTCCATCATGCATCCACCTCTACGTAAACAAGCAGCATCGCAGATCCACTGCAGCAAAAATCATCCACATCTCCTCCGACCTTCTGTTTTACTGTGACTCGGCAGCCTCATGTCCATTATCAATCTGCACCTTCGAATCTTGATCTTTAGTAGTTCAAGCAAACTCATCCCATCTGCCATTAGTAGACCAATCTTCTTCCTTATTCTACTGCAGCATAGATTTCCTTCCAACATTCACGTTACAGGAATCATCTCAAGGTCAACATCATCGTCTATGGTATCAAATCTCTGCAATGACTTCTTCAAATTTATAGCCAACAAAATCCAACAAACCTCAAAGCTTCATCTATTTGAGTTTCATGGACTCCAATCTTCCATTTTCTTTTCTTCAACACGAATCAGATTCTCCATTTTCTTCACAGCAATACCTTCTTCTTATCCCTCCAAATTCTCTTGCTTCTTCATGTTGCTGATGCACCTGTCAACTTAGGATCTTGTTGAGTGCATTGCTTCTCCCTTTTCATCTATAGCATGTCGACACAATCATTGTAGAAAAAGCCCACTAGAGAAATTTGTCACTATAGTTACTTCTCAAACTTTATTTTATCTGAGTTGCATATGTGCTGGTGTAGGCAAAGAATACATCATGTTCTCATTTTGCAACTTCCAATGAAGATATTGCATGCTCTATTAACTCAACTTTTTTTTTAATAATCGAGGTGTTCGGGCTTTGCCCGATTAATCCTGACAATAGACAACCTTACCCTCTCATTCGCTTACCAGGTAAATCCAGAGCACAACTTATGCACACTCAGAATCCGACCTCCAAGATTATCATTCCATATGGGATTCAAATGCCGACTCTCTTATTTGTTCTATTGAGTGTTTTACCACTGCACCATACCTGTGGGGGCTCTATTAACTCAATTTTTGTTTCACCCATGTGTAATTATCATGCTTTTATTTCATAGACATGATCTTGATTAGTGTTGCACTGTTATGTTAATGAGAGCTTTCCTAATGCATGCAAGAAGCTAGACATAGTTAATTTAAATAATATTTCGATCAAATAGAGTACAAAGTATGTCAACTTACAATGTACCTTGGTTTATATCTCTACAATAACTTATAACCCTGTAAGTGGAAACGCTTAATAAAAACAAAAAGTGTTGTGAATTGAAAGGATGGTGGTCCATTTTGCAGAAAATAAGTGAGGCCAATCTCATACAACTCCAACAACCTAATAAGACAGTATTACCAACAAATTTATACCAAGTTGAGGGTGCAATGTGATTGGCATGATATGTTATAGTTGATCGCATTCAGAGAGATCTGATTATAGTGGAACCACATGGACATTACATTGTCTCATGTGCCTACCCATAACATAAGGTCAAAATCAGGCTACAAATAGCAGCACCTATTCAACATAGAAGGTAAAACTATAGAGAAGGCGAAACAAAAGTGTTGAGCAAGCTTTAATTTAGAGTTAAGAGGGAAGGAGCAAGTCAATTGAAGCATTCAAACATCAAGTACCATTAGTTGCAAACTTATGACAAGATAACATATATAACTTGCATGGTTATCCAAATCAGAAAATTAGTAATTGCAATCAGGTTGATGGTAACGATTTATTTAGTGATTGCAATCAGGTTGGTGGTTATCCAAATCACAAAATTAGTGATTGCAATCATGAACAATTAATCATTACTTAGTTCGAATCACATTCTCGTCTGAAAAACTCCTTATGTTACTAGAAAACACTTCTAGTGCCACAGAAGAAAGAAAAACACAATTTGAGAAAGAGGAAATCCCTTCCGACTGATTATGAAAAAATACACGATCATGATAAATATAAAATTTGACGGCGGAGATACCTATGTCATACACCGCGATATCGTTAGAGAATTTCCTGTCAGCGAAGCCACCAAAAACGACGACCTTCGATTTCCCGACGTTGACGGCTGTGTGGCCACTGCGGCCACGGACAGCGTCAGAGATCCTCGCGCAACCAGAGATCAATCGCGAAAAAAAAAACGAAAAACAAAAACAAAAGAGGCTGAGAGTGAGAGGCGATCGATCACCTTCGAGCGAGCGGAGGATTACCGCCAAAATCGGAGGCTTCAGCTCTAACCCAGTGCATCATTCTCTCTTTATCTCTGTTTCTCGAGTTCGACGGAACCCTCTCCACCTTCGGCCTGGGCTACGACTGTTACAACGAGATCTGTATTATTACCGGGCGAATGGTGTGAGTCGGGACGACTGTCGAAGGATCTCACTTCGTTCCTAAAATTTTGGTTATTTAGTCCCAACTGTTGTCCCAAGGTGCCAAAAAAGACAAAATTCGTCACGGTGCTCCGCCGGTTCATTCTAAAATTAACAGAAATTTAATTATTAATTAAAATTTTATTTTTAAATTTTATAATAATAATATTTCATATATTAATTATCAATTTATTTCATGAAAACGTTAATAATAATAATAATATAATTTTTTTCTTGAATTATCAAAAAAAAATTATGATTCTCAAAATTTATTAATTAGGTAATGCATATTTAAAAGTTGATTTTTAAGATATTAATCTTATTAAAGATTCTAATCTAATCTTCTTATTACTCCTTTAGTACTTTTATTATTACATCACTTTTATGCAAGATTTTTTTTTTATTTATATCACCAAAATAAAACATTTTTTTCAAAAAAATATTAAAATAAAACTTCGCCGTATTTTCTATCCAAAATATATAAGTTATTTTGCTCCAAAATAGCTCCAAAAATACTATAAAAGGGTATCCTATTAATTTTCTACCAAAATACTTTCTTCACTAAATTTTTTTCAATATTTAATTTATTTATAAAAAATAAAAATCTTTGTTGGAAATATGTCAGGTGAATTGTTGAATAAAATTAAAATTATTAAAAATAATTAAAATTATTTTAAATATTTTAAATTGCTATAAAAATTTAAAATGGTTTTATTTTTTAAAGTAAAGTGTTAATCGGCGTAAAAACTAATCGATCTTGATTTATTTTTATTATTATTATTATTTAAAAAAATTATAACCAACACGTAATTAAAATATAACTTTAAATTTTTATTGATTTTGCTTAATATTTTAGGGTTAAAATACTTTAAACATGTTTTTAAGTATTGATAAAATTAAAATAATATCTTTTTATCCAGTTTGAAGCTACGTTCTCAGGTGAAGTAAAAAAAGATATTTAAAATAAAAATTTATAAATAAAGCAGTATTTTAATAATTTTTAAAAGAGAAGTGTCTTCTTTTTTATTTTATACCGATGTAAAACTCTAATTGCTGTTTCGATGATTATTTTCTATCTTAAAAAAACTGAGAAGGATAAGAAAATGAGTCTTTCTAATTTTGTTTGTCCATCTTAATTTTCTCTCTTCACTTAAATAACATGTTTTAAAGTGATTTTCTTCCCTTTCTATCTTAAATATATATATATTTTTCTATTTCCTTCCCCGGAGAAGAATAATAAAATCTCTCTCCCTCCACCGTATGAAATGATACATCTTATTAAGTCTAAAATAATGACTTAATAATTAAATCTTTTAATAAATAATTTAAAATTTGAATTTCAACTAATATATTATATAAAAAAAATTCTTCTAATAAAAAGTGAGTTTAAGAATATTGACTATCTAAATGAATCTTCATTAGCATTTCTCGATTTACCTTGACGATCAATGAGAAACTTCTATAGAGCCGAGCCGATCACCTGAGATTGGATATAACCTGATTAATCATTGATACATCTTATTCGATCTTTAACAACTCTCAAATATGTCTTCAAGTTACGATGCAATGGAAGGATGATAAATTATCATTCAAATATTTATGATTTGATCCTCAACTATGATATATTTATAGAAATTTTTCCTCTAAATGAAATATGCAACCACGGAATATTAGACTTCTATGTCGCCTACTATGAGCACTTTACAATTTACCTTAGCGATCAATAAATTTTTTTTTTATAGGATCAAATCGATCATTCTAAATTTAATATTATCTGATTCATCTTTTATATATTTTTAACAACTCTCAAACTTGATTCTTTCCTCACAACCATTAATGTCTGTTTGATCCATTTTAGTTTTTTTTTTATAAATTCAAAAATAGATGGAACAATTTTCCATCCTTCCTTCATTGCATTGCGTCGTGTTTTCACGGGCATAAATGAGGAGGTAAGTGCGTAAGTTATTATCTAAGTATTTGTGGTTTAATCCTCAGCTATGGTGTATTTGTAAGATTTTTTCCTCTAAATGGGGCACACAACTAAGGAATACTGGGCTTTTAGGTCACCCGCTGTGAGTCCTTCTTGATTTACTCTAATGACCGGTAAGAAAAATTCTATGAAATCAAGCCGATCACCTCAGAACTAACTGGGTATATTATTTTTTTCATTGCGTTGCGTCGCGGGCGAGGCTTCAGCCTCGCGATGAAGCCCGTGCAATCACAGCCATGGCCTCACCCCTCGATTTTTTGTTTTTCTTCTTCTTCAAGTTTACTTATTTCCTTCATCTTTTCATTCCCTTCCCGACAATTTTCCTAAAGGCGTACTCACTACTTCATATTTACCAAAAGACGTACATAATATTCAAATTACCCCAAAAGCACACTTTATTCCTCTTTTACCCCTCTACTAATTTTTCATTCTCATTTTTCCAAGCATCCGAGCCACATTTAAAACAGAGAAATGAAGAGATGCTTTTGTTGGTTCAGATGCATGAAGTCAAGTTTAGTCACGTGATTACCTTACCTATTATGTTTGACACGCAAGTGTTCCATCACATTACAGCGGGAAGAATATCGACGGGAAGAATAACCCTAATTCTTGATTCTAAAAGGTGATGTAAAACTTTGCTCAATTAAAACTTCAACACCTTAAAGACTTGGTGTTCTCCTAAGAAAACTCATAAAGGTTTCAACATAGCAGCTCCTTCGACGTTTTCTCATCGATTCTCTTCAAAAAAAAAAATTCACGTATGTATCATACCGAATATGATAAATGTGTTTTTTTCATATAAAATTTTCATGTCAAAATTTCAGAAATCCAAATCCCTAGCTCTATCAATAGCTTTCATTTTAAACTCACTGATGGACTTAGCAAGGTCCGATCGGATTCATTCCAAGTTGTGTAGGTTTCTTCATTACTTCTCAGTCCAAATGTATTCTCATTTATCATCTCGAAGCATTCCTACCATTGATCAAAAGATTTTTAATCTTTTATAACACAATGGTGCTGGTTTAAGAAGACCAGCATCATAAATACCTCAAGGAAATTAACACATACACACAATGTATCCTAGAGATGTTAGAATTAGGAATGAACATCGTAAATATCTTCTACAAACTCATCTCCTCCATTACTGTCAACCTTTCAAAAATCCAAGTCTCCTAGGTCCATAAATGGATTTCAGTCAAAACCCAGTAATGGACTTGGATAGTTCAGATTGGACTTATTCCAACTCTTGTGGGTTTATTAGATACATCGGAGTCCAAATATGCTCTCCTTTATTATTTTAAGGCCTTCACAATAGTAATCAAAAAGTTTTAAAATTTTCAGAACTCAGTGGTCCTGTTCTTATAAGAACAACACCATAGTGGTGCTGATATTTGAAAATCAGCACCACCCTGTGTGAAAAAATATAACATTATGGTGTTAGTTTCTGAATATCAACACCACAGTGGTGTTGGTTTTGCAAGAACAACACTATAGTGGTGTTAGTCTTAAAAAATCAGCACCATCCTGTGTGAGAACAGACACTGTCATGTTGGTTTCGGGATACCAACACCAAAGTGGTGTTGATCTTTCGAAACAGTATTATAGTGTGTGTGCCAATTGACACACAACTATTACTTGACTTATGTGTCTCAAGACTAGGATTTCACACCATATATACCTTCTGCAATGTATTTTTTAAAATGTATCCTGGGACCCATAACTTGTTGTATGAGGATCAGAACTATATTTATAAACCATCTATATATACCTTAGTCTATGCCATTGTTATGATTGCAATAATTATTTTAAGGGATGACTATATCTCTGATGAACTTAAATCATGTATGACCTCTATCGATTCATATTTAGTGGAGAGATAACAAGATACTCAACAGTTTATAAATGTAGCTCCAAGCAATATTTCATCTTCTTGTGAAAATACTAATGTGGTTCACAGAAATAGAAATACAATAAATATTTTGATGTTTGATTTAAATGAAAAAGCAAATATATTAGAAGATGAGATATCTCCTAGTAACTGTATGGTATTTGAAGAATATTTTGAGACAACATGGAGTCAGCAAGAAGATTCAGATATTCGGATTGCAAAAAAATTAGAATGCAATACAAATTCAGAAGTATTCTTAGCTGATGATATTGAATTTGACCAAGTTGATTTTTACCTAGATCAGTACAGTGACTTAGAGGAGGAGTTTCCGATGGCTGATGATCCATATGTATTGAATTCACGATTAACACAATAGCTAATTGTAGAGGCTATAGAGAAACATGAATTTTATGTTGGATAGATTTTTCCCTCCCGACAAGAGTTCAAGGATGAACTTGTAATGCATGCTATGTATAAAAACATGAGATACAATCTACCTGACACCCAACTAAATAAGATTAAAGCTATTTGCTTCAATCAAACATGTACATGAATAGTAGTTGCTAGGGGAGATGTGGAGTTCACTGTTACAAAATATATACAAGAACACCAATGTTGTAGCCATATGGAAACACGTGATCACAAAGCTTGCACATCCACATTTGTAGCATCTCAAATTGAAGAGCAGTTTCTTAATTGTTCATAGTACAAACCAAGTTATATTCAAAGAGATATGAAATCTAGGTTTGACGTTTCCATATCATATAAAAAAGCATATGTAGCCTGGGAGAAAGCATTGAAGAAAATAGTTAGTGATTATGTGCAGGCTTATAAAGATCTTCCAATGTATTTGCGTGAGTTAAGATTTAGGGACCCTAATACTTATGTGACACTACACAGAAAAGACGATGATAATTTCCAGCATTATTTTTGGGCTTTCGGTGCTTGTGGGAGAGTATTCAGGTCATATCTATAAAAATTAATTGGAATTGATGTTGCATATCTCCATGGCAGGTATACTGGTGTGTTGTTGATGACAACAACAATCGATGGTAATCACAGCATCCTCCTAGTTTGCTTTAGTATTGCTGAAGTTAAATGTGGGTCTGCTTGAGAGTGGTTTTTAGATCATGTAAAGAAATTCCTTGGTGTCAATCCACAATCAATAAGCATTGTATCAGATAGACATCGAGGTATTATATCAGTAGTTAGAAAAGTCTTCCCAATTGCACATCATGCTTTCTGTTGCTACCACTTGTCTTGTAACATGGTAACAGATACTGGGCATAGGTATGCTTTAGGCTTGTTTTGGGCAGCAGCAAGAGCTAATACAACATTCAAGTATGACCGTGTAATGGAGTCCATTCTTGTAAGATATCCAGTTGTCTATCAATGACTACAGAAAATTGATCCTAAAAGATAGGCTAACACACACTTTAGTGGGAGAAGGTATACAATGCTAACCACCAATTGTTCGGAGAGTTTAAATGTTGTCTTCAAAGATACATGTGAACTTCCCATTAATAGTATAATTGATAATACTAGAAGAAAGGTAGCTCAATGGTTCTTGAATCGTAGGAAGAAAGCTTCAAAATGTTATCATTTTTTGACACCTTATGCTACGAAAGAACTAGATGAAAGGAGACAAAGAAGTTTTCATTATATAGTCCACCCGCACACCCAAACTAAAATGAAAGTACAAACATCGATTGATATATACATTGTTGACTTGGAAAGACATTGTTGCAACTGTGGTGAGTTTCAAAATTCTGGAATTCCTTGCTCACATGGTATTACCACCATCAGACACCAAAACATGGATGCAGAACATTTTTGTGAGCATTATTTTGAGTCACAAAATTGGAAGGACATTTATATGGATCGTATTTACCCATGTCGAAGCAAGGAATTTTGGCCGACTGGTTTACACAACATTACAGTTCTGCCTCCCCATAGCCTTGTGCAGCCTGGTAGGAGAAAGAAGGCACGCATCGAGTCTAGACATAACAGGAAGGTAAAAAGGAAATGCAGCAGGTGCAAGCAATTTGGCCATAATAAAAGGTCTTGTAAAATGCTAACAACTCCACCAGTGACACCAGCTACTTGTTCTTGAAATGCAACTTTTGTAAGAGAACAACATACATTGACGGTGTTGTATAGAATATTGCAAAAATTAATACAATTATTTACATTATTGAGTGTATTCATTGTATCTGTCATAATTTCCATATTTTGTTTACATGTGATAGAAGGGATAAGTGTGTACAAGATGTTTATTTTCGAATTTACTGTATCGATACCTTCCTACAAATAGTTATAAAAATAATTTTAAAATTTCAGAACGTTGTGGTACTGGTTTAGGAAGACCAATACTAACGTAGTACTGGTTTTTGAAGACCAGCAACAACATGGTAGAGATACTGATCTTCCGAAATCAGCACCAAGATTCTGATGATAACCCAAGGCCACGTTGGTGCTAGATTAGAAAGACCAGCACTACGTGTGCTGGTTTTAGAAGACCAGCACCACGTTAGTGCTGGTCTTTGAAGACCATTACCAGCATCCGTGTCACTTGACACACACTCA
>JBBUKS010000104.1:6817805-6837876 GCA_038050645.1 Hedychium gardnerianum | reverse complement strand
ATGACATCGGAGTACCATCAACAGTCACAACTGATAAAGAGGAATTAAGCGAAAAAGAGATAAAGAATGACAAGTTAGGTGACATATGATGAGAAGCTCCAGAATCTAAGATCCACAAAAAGGAAGATATACCTGATGTACCAGAGGAAGACAAACCTATATGAGAAGAAGAAGACATGGCAGAAGGCTGTGAAACAAGGAACTCTTGAAACTGCTCATACATATACTGATCTAAAGAGGGGGTAGCCACTGCATTACTAGATTAATATGACAACTGTTGTGGTTGATTACCAGATTTCCATGGAGCATTCTCATATTAATGGTGGCTGTTGAGGTCGTTGATGCTGGTACTACTGCTGTGGTGGTTGTTTCTGTTGCTGCGGTAGTTTAGCTTTGTTCAATAATAATGGACACTGAGACTTCCAGTGTCCCTTCTCTTTGCAATAAGCACATTCATCACTAGAAACCTTCAAAGTCGACCTATTTTAGTTATGAGACGGAGGCCGCTGTGGTGGTGCAAAAATAGATGGCGTAGATGGTGTAGTAGTCTTCTTGTTAACCTGAGACTTAAGACGAATCTCCTCGGCTAATAATTCATGTACCACTGAATTAACAGAAGGAAGGGGACTACGATGCAAAATTATCCCACTCAAATCTTCAAAGTCATCACGAAGAGCCATCAAGAATTGGAGAAGACGTTGTTCTTCTCTACGAGTGATATAAGAAGAGAATGCTCGTAATTCTGAAGATTCTGTGAGTGCCAACTGATCTCATAGTTCTAACATGGCAGAATAAAAGTCTTTGACGCCCATATCTTGCTGTCGAAGTGCACGGATATCTGCTTTCAGTTGATATTGTTTGGCAAAATTAGATTGCGTGTATAATCTTGCCAGATGATCTCAAACCTCTATTACAGTCTTATACTTGGCCAACTGAACACCAATGGAGTGTGTAAAAGAATTATTGATCCACATAATAATCTTCGCATTATCAGCCTTCCAAACATCCCACAACTTTACATAATTAGCAGCTTTATTATCCGTAGGTTTAACTCGCACACCTGAAACATATTCTCACATAGATTTTCCTCGCAAGAAATTCTTCATAACATATCTCCAATACGAATAATTCTTCCTATCCAGTTGGATATTAATCAATTGAAGTGAATCATCCGTACGACCAGACATAATAACAGAACGGATAGTGCTCACGAAATAAAACCAAGTTGATGTAAAGACAAAAGAAATCCAATCTAAAGACTTGGAACAAAAACCTCTACTAACGCACCAAGATCTGCGAAACTGTAGATCGAATTAACAATTCTTCAATCAAACTATCAAAACCATAAAGATGAAGGCTCTGATACCATGTAGAAATTGAGAAAAGAAAAAAAACTAGACGTTTTATTAAATTTAAGAAGCTTAAAGAAATACAGAGCATAGAACCTTATATAATTAAGTTAAGAAATCATAAATCCTAATACAAAGTAAAAAAATTAAATTACCGTAAAATTATAAATAAATAAATATATAATCTAACAATCTCCTCTAGCAAATCAATAATAGTTTTTACTATTCTATTTGATTTATCTTTTGATTTAATTTATTTCTCATTTTCGACAAAATATCAATAGGAGAAGAACAAGTACATAGTAATTTTCTAGCACATAATAAAAAGCCCCGACTTTTATTTTGTATAGGCTTTCTATCTTTTGCTTTAAGCCAGCAAATAGCAAGTAGGGGTTTTTTTTTCAATAAATACTGTCACCTAATAATAGTAAAAACATATATATATATAAACGTTTTTTTCTTCTATTGTCCAAAGCCTTCCTAATTCTAATTTCTATCCGTCCTTAGATAGAAGCTCGTGGCAACAAGCCAAGCCGGCGGTGGTCACGTGCAAGTTTAGTCATCGTCACAAACGAGACTATTCGCGATCGCTTGATAGTCGCACAAGACGACCACTAGCAAGGCGATCTTGTGTGGGACCACCTGTTGTCATAAATTAACTCTCATACAAAAAAAAATCAGATAATATCGAATTTAGGAGGATTGATTCAATTTTATAAAAAAAAAATTATAGATTGTTAAGGTAAATTAGAAAACACTCATGGTGAACGACTCATAAACCCAATATTTTATAATTGCACGTACTATTTTAAAAAAAAAATCCTACAAATATATTGTAATTAAAATCAAATTATAAATATCTGAATAATAATTTGATGCTCTTTCATTATATCAAAATCGAGCATAAGCTGACTCTTATAGTTGTAAATATTGTTGATAGAGATTTAACTAACATGAACCAGGAAGAAAAGAAACTTTGATTTGTTCGATACCAAGAGATATGAAATGTGGATGGATTCTTAAGTCTGATTTTTATTTTATAATAAATAAATATCAGAAAGGATAAATAATTTATATCTTTTATGAAATAAGTACTAAAAATAATTTTAGTATAAATTTCTCTTAATTTTTATTTTAGTCCTCCTAAGTAAACATGAGGTGTTTAAAGTTGAATATGAGATCAAGTCCACTTTAATTGGGCCGCTCAGTTTATCCAAATTCCAATTCATAAGAGCACATATAAAACATGTAATCTAACAACTATCAATTGGACCCCTCAAACTTTATTATTCAAGGTTTTTCTCCTTTCGAACAATGGCGCTGCCATTAGAGAGAGGATCAAGAGCATCGATCAATGGCGGGCAAAGCAAGAAAGGCCTCCGATCAATGAGGGACTTCGCCTCCTGCTTCGGGAACCACGCTGTCACCGTCTCCGATGGCGGCAGCAGCGGCGGCACCGGCAGCACCGGCGGCAGCGGCAGCAGCGGCAACGACGACGGAGGCGCCCTCAGCGCCGTCACCTACCTCTATCGCGCCAGGCTCTCCACCCTAAGGGAGGCCCTTCTCCGGGTCACCTGGTCCCAGGCCAACGCCGGTCCCTTACTCTCGCTCGCCGTCGACGACGACTCCAACTCGGCCCGCCCTCGGGAGCTCAATGCCTTGAAGTTTTACCATCGGCTGACCGAGAAGAAAGGCACCCGTTCCTGTTTCTCCGGCCCCTACGCCGTCGGCCTCCACTGGGACATCTCCGCCGCGCGATACGAGTCGGGCCCTGAGCCCGTCGACGGCTTCTACGTCGTCGTCGTCGTGGACTCGCAACTCGCGCTATTGCTCGGTGATTTGAGTAGGGACTTCGTCGACAAGTTCGGGGACGTCCTTCCGCTCGCTCAATGCTCGACGATTTGCCGCAGAGAGCAAGTCCTCGGTCACCGGCTCTACTACTCCACCCGGGCGCGGTTCTGCGACGGCGGTTCCGATCACGAAATCACCATCCGTTGCAAGGGGTACGGATGGGACGCCGACGACTCGGAGCTGTCGGTGTCCGTCGACAAGAAGCGGGCGGTGCACGTGCGGAGCCTCCGGTGGAACTTCAGAGGGAATCAGACCATCTTCATCGACGGATCGCCGGTGGACATGATGTGGGATGTCCACGACTGGTGGTTCGGCGACTCCTCCGGCCACGCCGTGTTCATGTTTCGTTGTCGGAGCACGCCGGAAAGCAGACTGTGGCTAGAGGACGAGGCACTGAACGCCGAGCAGGGGATTTCAGGCTTCTCCCTGTTGATCCGAGCCTTCAGGAGCCCATGAGAGGTATGTTATTTTATGATTTGCTATCAAAAAAAGAAACTCTTTTACATCATTTGTTTCATTATGAAAATTTGAAATTGATTTGAGAATAAAATTCTTGTAAATCCAAGTTTCAAAGTAACTTTGAATATCAAGTTGATTGTCATTTTGTTTGTTCTACTGATTTATGATAGAAAATTTCTCAGTTGGGTTTGTCACTTGAGTTTAGGGAGAAGCAATGAATTCTTTCTTGATAGTTGACATTATGTCACAGTTGATTTAGACTACAAAGAATAGTGTTTGATAAACTTGTCATTATATTGATTGGGGTTTGACTTTTCCAATTACCATTAATCATTTCGATTGCGATTCTTCGCTTTAAACCTACCCAAAAACAAAAATTTGGCAAAAATCAAGAGCATCCTTTTTATGGGAATAAGGGATATCCTTTTTATTTATTATCAATTTATTCAGTGTCAATATAATTTTATTTTTAAAACTATCTTTATTTTTAGCGTCGTTGTAGAGTTATGAGTTCAAAACTACTATAATATAAATTTTTTAACTCTAATTAATGATAATAAACTGTGTTGTAACCGTTATAATTTATAGTTGTTACAACATAAACATTTCAACTTTAATCAACACTAATAAATTGTATTATAGTGACATTTTATCTCTTGTCAATATTGGTTAATTCTATATTATAGCAACACTTCGACCAGTGGCGTAGCTAGGATTTTCAACCAGGAGCGAATTCAATAAATTAAAAAAAATAATACAACACAAAATCAAATTATCAATTCTAAAAACTCAAAAATACTTTAAAAATATAAGCTAAATTTTTTGAAAATTCTAAACATTAGTGTAAGTCGATTTTCACAATCTAAAAATCTAAATTTTAAATGTAAGGAGCTGAAAACGAACTTACATTTGAAAATTTCGACCTTAGCCTTTGGTTCTAGTTGAAACAACGATCTATCAATCCCTGAAACTTATTTATGACTTAAAGTTAAAGAATCATCTGTGATCTCACTTCATCAAAATATTTAGCATTCCTATATATATGAGACCTCTATTCTGATTTAAATAATTATCATAACTAGCAACCTAAAAAAATAAAGTTTATACTTTACAACTATTCTTCAATTAATAAAACATAAAAAAGAAAGGAACAACTTACTCATCTTGTTGTTGTTATAGTTGGACAAAGGAGAAAAAGAGTGGCTTGTAAAGAGCTGCTCATTGGAAAAAAAATAAAAGAAGGACCGTTTCTTTTGAGAAAAACAGAGAAGAGGAGTGAAGACACAGAGGAGGAAGGAAAAAAAGAGAGTTTTACCTTCTTCATTAGCAATCTCAACTAGCTTCGGTGAGTTCAACAATGACACAAAGAGAGAAAGGTAAGACAAAACATGGTTATTCTTGCGATGCCAACAAAACCATACAAAAAACATGAGAAGAGGAAGAATATGTGAAGGATGCTCTTGTTAGTGGAAGAGAGTAGCAGCTAATGCTGCATTTCTTGTTTACTGGAGAAGAGAAAGGAGAAGAAAAGAGATCTCTTGTGCTTGAGAAGAGGAGAGGAAAAAATTACAGGTTTACTACCATTAGAGAAGAGGAGAAGAAGGAAATGAGGAAGAAGAGGAAGAGAAAAATAAAAGAGAGAGATGGACAAAGGTATGACAGTGGCGTATAACACGGTAGGGGCTACTGTGTGTAGGGAGAAAAAAAAAGAAGGAAAGAGAAGGTTTCCCCAAAAAAATCGTAATTTGTTTTAAATTGATCGTACTCGTTTAAACCTTAAACTTTATTTGACCATAATTTGGCCAAATCAACTCTAAATCAATCCTAATTTGAACCATTGTGATCTTTATTTTCGCGTCTACCCGTTGGATTTAGTTCGAACTCGATCCGATTTTAATTTAGCATCCTCACTTCGTGTTCTATAATTTAGTTCATCCGTTTATTATTATATATTTTATTTTTAAAATTCAATACTTAACATTCCAAGTCGTGATATTTCCTTATAAAAGTGGTACCAATAGATAGCTTAGGTCGATGACTTTCCAAATATGTGGTCAATTTTAATTTTTTGATGACGAGGTGGTGAATCGGCCGGTCAAAGTGGTGGTGAGGGTTTGGTATTATTTTTTTTAAAAAAAAAATCTCAAGGGGGGTGGTCGCCCCCTATCCCCATGTGGCTACGCCACTTACTTTGACTCTGTTGAACACTAATAATATTATGTTGTACAACTATAGTTGATAGCTCTTGTAATACAAATGTTTCATCTATAGCCAACACTAGTCAATATTTGTCAATGCAAGTCAATATTATGTTATAGCAGCTACGAATCATAGTTGCTACAACATAGATAATTTATTTTTGATCAATACTAGTCAACATTATATTGTAGCAGCTACGAGATCATAACAACTACAACTGTATAGTTGTAATAGTTATGGAATCGCAGTTGCAAATAGTAGCTATGATCTCTAGCTGCTATAATTATTCTGCAGCTATGATCTTCTACCCGCTACAATAATATAAAAAATGAAGATAGTTTCAAAAACTAAAATATACAAAGATGAGCTCAAAAAGGGACACTCTTATAACGATTTCAATAAAAAATAATTTCATTTTGATATTTGACCTCAAAAAGTTTGATAAATTAAGGATAGACTTTAATTTCAAGACAGTCCATGAGCTAACTCAGAACCTATAGTGTGGAGAAGAGTTTGCTTAGCTTTTTATCCAAACAACACTAGTAGAATCTAAATTGTTTCAACTGTCAGAAAAAAGTAGTTTATTGTTGCATCAAGAAAAGAAGAAATAAAAGGGTCTGGTATCCCTCTATGTTAGAGAAGTTAGTTATACTTCCTGTGAACCTTTTCTTAGGAAAATTCTCATTATATTTTGAGCTGATAAGATGAATCATGCTACAACTCACTTAGATTAGACACAACTCACTTAGATTAGACAATTAACTTGTTTTGTTCTACCATTAGCCCAACATATTTAAGTTCAAGTTAGTAATAGTTGACTTATTTAAACTTCTTTATTAACTTACAACTCATCATCATGTATGTGTGCATACTTGTTGTTCCGGTTCGAGATCGAGGGATGGTTCAGTTCCCACGAAACTTGGTGTTGTTTGACTCGATGTCGCTCCGCGTATTGCTAGATGTTGACCTTCGTCTCCTCCCAAGTCGACCTCTTTCCGAAGTGCTCTTCCTCGAACTCAAAAGTGGATGTCCGTCACCAACAACTATAAAGAGAAAGACTTGCACAAGAAGTTAGAGAATCAGTCGAGCGAAACTCTCTCCGACGCGGGAGGAGAAAATGGACTTAAAGAAGAAAGAAGAAATGTAAAGTGTTTTCATCTCGAGAGCATACCCATCTCTTGGGATCATCACCTTACTTATAAGGACATAAAAAAAAAACATTGTTCCTTACTAGTCCCCCTCTTGCTTTTAATGTGGGTAGTGTTAGGATCGAAGAAATTTAGATATCTTTATAATGATATAATATTGTTCATTTTGGGCCTAAGCCCTCATGATTTTATTTTTGGATTTTATCCAAAAGGTCTTATACCAGTGGAGATATCTTTCCCTTATAAGTCCATAATCTTTCCCATATGTTTTCAATGTGGGACTTTGTTTGCAACCTTGCAAACCCAACAATCCTCCCTCAAACGAAGGACCACAGGACCCCTCGTCCGATCTTCGACCCACCAGGTCTTCCTACCCCTCGATCCACCCGACCTACTAAGACTTCCTTGTTTAGCCACAACTAGGACTTCTTACCTGGTGTCTGGTCATCTTGATTCAGACATGGGAGCCTCTACTTCCTTTGTTCGAGGTCAATACTCTACTCACATGGTTCAATTAGACCATAGCTCTTGTGCACAGTCGGCGATTAGACCTTCTGGCAGTCTGGGCTCTGATACCAATTGTTAGGATCGAAAGAATTTAGATATCTCTATAATGGTATGATATTGTTCACTTTGGGCCTAAGCCCTTATGATTTTATTTTTGGTTTTACCCAAAATGCCTCATACTAATAGAGATATCTTTCATTTATAAGTCCATGAATTTTTTCATGTGTTTTTAATGTGAACCTTACAACCCCAACAGGCAGCACTTACCATTTCCGACTACGGCTACATATCCTTCGTCTTTTATGATTGTTGTAATGGGCGTCTCTTTTTCTGCACTCGTAATTGTTGTCCGTTGACCTAATCAACCTTTAACACCTTTTGTTGAATTTAACTGAAGAATAAATATATGATTCTTCCAACCTCCTAATAATCGTTGTTGAGCTCTTTACATAATAATGTCGAGCTCCTGTTAAAGGTTGCCGAGCTCTTTACATAATATTATTGAGCTCCTGATAAAGGTTGCCGAACTCTTTACATAATATTATTGAGCTCCTGATAAAAGTTGTCGAGCTCCTTATGTAATGTTGTCGAGCTCCTTATGTAATATTGTCGAGCTCCTGCCAGGTTTGACCCGCATTTTGCTACCTGTAATGATCCCTGACAAAAACCAGATGGAACACACACACACACACATATAGTGTGTGTGTGTTATGTTTATCCAAAACAGTCATATATATAAGAATGTTATCCTGCTCACCTCCTATGCGCACCATGTGTAATTTTTTTTTGGTATTTTTTTTTTAAAATTAGCTTTAATACTATAACCTAAACCCTAAACCCTAAAGACTAAGTCCCAAATTGTTAACCCTTTGCTCTAAAAAAAAATAAAGAAAAAAGATGTATACTTAGTGCACTCGGGATGCACATGGGGAGGTGAACAGTAAAACAATGAACAATAATTGATGTATTGGTTTAGGATGAATCTAAGCACTTTGAAAGGGTGTTTTTCTCAGATTTGCTTTTCATTAGTGAGCCTCACCTATTAGGAAGTAACAAGAATCATATGTCTTGTTGTTTAAGTTATACTTCGACGTTGTCAGGTCTTATAGAGAGCTTTTAGTAGCTCTTGTTGTCCAACTTAGTTTGCACAGGTTTTACAAGCTTAAACCACGAGACAGTTTTATCCTCTTCCTTAGATTGTTACCTTTCTATAGAATATATACTCGGATAAGGTCTGAAAATTCTTGAAGACAAAAGAAAGGAGAACAGAGTCTTCCCTAGGCCTAGAAAATGTTATTAAGCTGCCATATGAATTTTACAGGAAAACATACAAACTAGAAAATTACAAGCCTACAAACTACTTTAGATAATAGCTAATTACAAGCTTACATTAAAATAGTAAGGACATTACAAACATACTTACAGAAAAAACTTAAAATCATACTGCTTCTACACTTGAGCGCTTGCTTGCTTGAACACTTGCTTTTCTCGTATGTCTTCTTTCTTGAGGCTGAAAGGGGGTTTTTATAGAGGAGATTGGAAGGTTGCTTCTTGGAGAAGGAAAGAGAGGCTGAGCTATAGTGGAGAGGAGGGGGTCTGAGAGTAGTGGAGGTGGGATTTCTTTACAAGTGGAGGATAAAGGGGGAAGAAAGGAGGGGAACATTAGGTCGTGGAGGATAGTGGGGATTTTCTAAGAAAAAGTTGAGTGGAAACTCCACTGAGTAAAAGTGGTGGAGAATGACATCATGACTTACATATTAGGGAAGGTTGATGTCATGACTAACGTTTTATTATGGTTCCAACATGTTGTCTAGATTTTGTTCACCGATTGAGTCTAAGGATGGAGCTCCAGAGATGGTAGCTTGAGTTGAGTTGCGGGCTCTATTTAGTGTTGCTCGGTAGGCTTTAGCTGATAGTGTTGAGCTTGTTAATTTCTTGTTTTTCAATCTTTCTGCTTTTATCTAATAATGTTGCAAGAGGGTAGTATGTTGGGTAGAAAAATTGAATGAAAAAAATTT
Organism: Hedychium gardnerianum; assembly: GCA_038050645.1. Taxonomy (NCBI): domain Eukaryota; kingdom Viridiplantae; phylum Streptophyta; class Magnoliopsida; order Zingiberales; family Zingiberaceae; genus Hedychium; species Hedychium gardnerianum. The sequence goes on along the minus strand of JBBUKS010000104.1, from coordinate 6,828,345 downwards.
AGTGTCCATGTCTTTTGGTTAGTAAATTTTTTCAGTAAAAGATTCCCCAACTAGTAAGTAGTTATCTGGATCATCAAGTCTATCCCATGACCAATTGGTTCCTTGGATTGAAGCTCGCCAATGTTTGAGTTGGTCTAATGGCGTTGGTAGTGCATCCCAATCAATATCTGGGTCAGAGGGATAGTCTTCAAGTTCTAATTGAAGACCATTGACTTCATGGATATCTATTTTGATCAAATGTCTGGTTGGTTCGATCTTTAGATCTATCCATTATGGGGGGGAGGGGACTGTCAAAAGTATAGATTACAAATGTTTCTTCTTCTTCTAGAGATAGGGCTATAATGTTCCCTAGTTTTTTTGGAAAGTCTTTGACTGAATTTGGGTTGTGTACCCATAGTTTGTATAGAAGTTCATAGTCCATTAATGTGAATGGAATGATAAGTCGTTCTTTAATTGTTGGGGGTTCGTATGTCTCAAAATCAATATTTGTTTTACAGAATGAGTAAAGTAGTTGGCATTGAAAATCATATTTTTCTAAGTCTACATAGGATTTGGTGAGCTTTTGACACTTCAATTTTGGACTGAATTCGGCTTCATAGACGATTGTCATCCCATTGGGGGGATTTCTATAGAGTGTTTTGATAGCGTCACATAAGTCAAAGAAAGTTTGAAGAGTGAATTTCTCTGCCATACTACGAACATAGGTAGAGATGTCTTCGAAGATTGTACTTGGGAATCTCAAAAGTCTTGCTTCTGAAGCTCTTTGTTCTGAAGTTTTAGCAGTTTTTGCTTTAAGTTGGGATAGAGTTAAGTAGTTAGGCCTATGTATTAGGCTAGAAAAGGATGCGTTTGTTTTTTCAGGCTCAATAGTAATTGCATGAGCATAAGTTTTGTCTGCCTGAATTGTGTCAGTCTGAAATTTTTCTCCTGCTTTTAATAAAGTACTGATAAAGAAATTGGGGCCTATGAGTGCCCTGACAGAAGTGAAGGCTTCATCAAGAGAGTAAAACCCTTTGTAAGATGGTTTTTCACATCCTTGTATTGCTATGTTGACTTCTTCCCAATCATAACAACCTCCATCTTGTGTCTTGGAAAAAACTACGTAGTAAGAGAATTTCTTGCCTGCTGGTTTTTGTATTGTTATTAAAAAGTAATTTGATAAGACATTGATTATAACAATCTTGTAGTTGGAACTTCTTGGTATTGTAGGGATATTCCAGATGTTATCAATTAGGTAATTTTATATATTGTCAAGTTTTTTCCTTGATGAGAAGTGAAACTGATCCTCATGTCTTATAAATTATTGTAATTCTTGATTCCCAAACCTCATGGTTTTCATGACAAAAGTTTGTACTTTCTTTTGTCTATCCATTCCTGCAATACCAGGGAAGATTAATGTAAAATTCTTGATAAGTATCTTCTAGGGAATTATTTATTCCCTTTATAAGTTCTCACTGAATTTTTAAGCCTTTGTTTATAATTGTATCTGTGAATTTTAGCCACCTTTTAGTGCTTAGTTCTTTTCGTAATCCTTTTGCTTATTGGCTGTATTTTATAATTGCTTCACAGTCTGTCCTAATAGTAATCTCTTGCTTGTTGCAAATAAATAGCATAAATGCATCAAGACAATAGATGATTGCTAGAATTTCATAATCTAAGGAAGTTAGACGACCTTTTTCTTTATATTTTCTAGAAGCATATCTACATAAGGCTTATGCTGATTTGGGATAATATTTAGAGGGTTTTCTAAATGAAACACCTCCCCATCTTATTTTACATCCGTCTGTTTCTGTGATTAGATAATCAGAGTCAAGTGAAAGTGTTTGAACTAGAATATTTTAAATCATTTCTTTGATTTGTTTAACTAACTCCATGTCCTATTGGTTAAAGTATTTTTGTTATGTAAGTGAGGTTTTGCTATACAATGGTTCTCTTATTTTTCATATATTTTTAAGGTATTGTTTAGCATAATTAAGTAATCCGAGAAAAGCTCTAAGAGTTTTGGTATCTTCTATTTTTTTTCAGGAAAATTGAGTGTTTTAGAAGTGATATGTGGTTGAAGGATAATTTTTCCTTGTCTAATTTTTGCTCCCAGAAATTCTATGTGTTTCAGTGCTGGTTTCATTTTGCCATGGAAAACTATCAATCCATGTTTTTCAAATAGGTTAAATACTAGATGTAGATGTGTATAATGTTCTTTTTTGTTTTAGAGAATACTAAAATATCATCAATGTAGACACATGTGAATTTAGAGATGTTTCTAAATATGTTATCCATTTTTGCTGAACGATTTGTGGTGTTACTTTCTATCCAAATGGCATGACTAGCATTCAAACTGTCCTTCAGGACATGAAAAAGTTGTCCATTCTAATATGTCTGGATGCATTTTGACCTGCTAGAATCTTGATTTCATATCAAACTTTGAATACCATTTTGAGTCTTATATTTTATTGAGAAGTTGGTCTTTGTCAAGTATTTTGTAACCATTTTTCTAACAATTATCATTTAGTCTTTTATAATTAAAAACCATCCTAGATTGTCCTTGTTAGGACCGAAGAAATTTAGATATCTCTACAATGGTATGATATTTTCCACTTTGGGCCTAAGCCCTCATGGTTTTATTTTTGGATTTTACCCAAAATGTCTCATACCAATGGAGATATCTTTCCCTTATAAGCTCATGATCTTTCCTATGTGTTTTCAATGTGAGACTTTGTTTGCAACTTTGCAACCAACAATCCCCCCTCAAACAAAGGACCACAGGGCTCCTCGTTCGATGCTTCACCCACCAGGACTTCCTGCTCCTCGGTCCACCCGACCTACTAGGACTTCCTGCCTGGTGTCTGGTCCTCTTGATTTGGACATAGGAGCTCCTACTTCCTTTGTTCAAGATGAATATTCTACTCACATGGCTTGATTAGACCATAGCTCTTATGCATAGTCGGCCGTTAGACCTTCTAGCAGTCCGGACTCTGATACCAATTGTTATGACCGAAGGAATTTATATATCTCCATAATGATATGATATTATTCACTTTGGGCCTAAGACCTCATGGTTTTATTTTTAGGCTTTACCCAAAAAGCCTCATACCTATGAAAATATTTTTTCCTTATAAGCCTATGATCTTTCCCATGTATTTTCAATGTAGGACTTTGTTTGTAACATTGCAACCCCAACAGTCCTCATTTTTGTTCAGCTCATTTATTGACTATAAAAAAAGAGCTTCTATGTCTATAGGTGGATCTCTGAATGACTCTAAGTTTTAGTAATTGTTTAATATAATCAGTGCATTCTTCTATTTTCCAGTTTGTGTATCTCAAGTCTTGTGCTTTAATAGTGAGATCTAGATTTATTATTGACAATTGACAATATACCTTGTCTCATTCCTAGTATTTTGTGAGATTGTCTCCTATAATTTTTAACTTTTCTAATCTCGAAATTAGAGAGTCTATATCTTGTTGTGTAGTTATTAATTGAAGTAGATATGTTAGGAAGAGTAAGTCTCCTGGAATTTCTAGGTTATTATCTAAATTTTTCTTAAATGCTTCTTCTGGTATGGACTTGTACAACCACGTATATCTAGTTTTTCTATAATTCTTGAAAAGCCATGGAACTGGAGAGTGTTTGGGTGTTTATTAAACAAGTGTCATAACATGCATTCTTATGGGTACATTGACAAGAATCATGGGCTAAAGTGATAGTTGGAGTAATTACAGCAGTAGGAATTGTAGTAGGGGCTAGAAGATTATTTTGAGCATCACCACACTTACGCACGGTGGAAGGGTAGTCAGAGACAATGGGAGAAACTATAGGCGTAGAGAGGAAAATGACATAATCTTTGGTAAGGAGGAGGCACAATCAGGATGAATAAGAAAGTTAAGTCCGAGAATGAGGTGAATATTTGAGTGCTTTAAGAGTTTAATCTATAATTTAGAGAGGGGAAGAGGGGTGCTAAAAGTGTCATAGTTATTATAACATCATAAGTGGATATTTGTGACAAATTTTGTATATGATAGTTGTTGGCCATCAAATTGTGTGCTGACCAAGGGTTGAGTGGCAGTTTTGATGAGGGCTGGAGCTAAAATAGAGAGAATAGTTTGTTCATCAATAGTGGAATTAGTGGCTCCACTGCCTGCCTAACTAAGAAAGCATGTAAGGTGAATTCATGACTGTGGATGTTAACCAAACATCGCACTCGGATGTCCATGGTGTGTCCAGTATTATAGATACTAGTTTTATTTTTATAAAAACCATGTCAATGGCTGAAATATGGTCATTAGGCTCATGTATTGCTATTCCTTTTCCCTTATCAGATTGGGAGGTAGAGTTGGTATTGGATTTGAGAGTAGTCAATTCAGTTTCTAGTAGGTTCATCCTCGTTTCTAGGACTGATACTCTTGTTTCAAGAAGTATATTTCTAGTACTTCTTCGTAGTTGAGGTGTTGTAGGTAGGGTAATAGTAAAAATTTGTTCAAGGCATAGGTTACATACTTGCCTTCGACAAAGTTTATGTGTGCCTCTTTTATCGATAAATGGATAAAAATCACATAGATAACAAGGAACATTATTTGTTCCTATTTTTAAGTTTTAATCATGAAGACATTCAGATTGGTCATGTTGTATAGGAGTTGAAGGTAAGTTTTGTTGAAACATCATGTTCATATCGATTGGTGGGAACAAGTTGTCCCACTATTCTTCTAAGTCTTCAAACACATGTTGATAATCTCTATATTAATCAGTTGTATTGTTCGGAGTTAAGAATGAGTTTACTAGTCTATAGTCTGAGAGTAATGGTATTTTCTCTAAATCATCTACTGAGACAATAGAATAGATAGGGGAAGTATCAAATACATCTGATTGTATTTCTACTAGATCTAGGTTTATACATGTGACTAATTTTGCTTCTCGGGTATATAGGTTTTTCTTAGTTGGACATGCTGAAGATAGATGTCCTTCTTCATTACATGGAAAACATGCTATTTTATTGGTGATCTTGCCTAGGAACGTCGACGAGTGATCCACCGGTGAGTTGGCGTCAAGGTTGACTTTGTCGTTAATCGCCGGGCAACAGGAGGAGCTTGGGGAGAGGCCCACGTACATCCACCTGAGAGAGGCTTAGAAAGGAAGAATTAGAATGACGGCTAGGGGGCTCCCTAGCGTAGTCACTCCGACACTCAAGTCAGTTGAGGTGGAAGGGAGAAGATGAATAGTAGTTAGAGTTTGTGAAAGTGTATGTCCACGTACCTTTGCCTGCAGGGGTAGATAGACTTTTATAGAGTTTATCAATGTGGGGATCCACGACATATCTCTCTCTCCCGCATCTCCCGCGACATTTACCCTATTTATTAACTATTTACTTAGAGTAAGTATCCATGCTTCCCATGTTCTCCGTAAGGTAACGGCTATGTTGCTAACGTCCTCCGTTGGCAACGATTATCGATTACAAGTTATGCGGAGAATTTTACGGAAGCTTAAGGATCATGAGGCATCAGGTGAGTAGGGAGTAGCCGGGAGTCCCAAGAGCCAGGGGTTGTTGGTAGCCGGAAGTCTTGATAGCTGAGAGTCCTAAGACTTGGGGGCTGTTGGTAGCCGGGAGTCCCAGGAGCTGAGGATTGTTGGTAGCCAGGAGTCCCAAGAGTCGTGGGCTATTGGTAGCCGAGAGACTCAGGAGCTGGGGGTTGTGGGTAACTTTCTTTTGACTGTCACCTTTACCTTCTTATTAACTTTCTCGCCATGTGACACCTCTCCGATTACCTCCCGTTATACAAGCCTCTCCTTCAAGTATAGTCAAAGGAGGCGCAAGTCTGACTGACTGGACTGTTGTGTGGCCAATTTGTATCCACTTGGTAATTTTTTGGATTTGATCAGAGATTGTGTTTTAAATGCACAATTTGCACCTTTAACTGCAGCCACGCACGCCATGCCTTTTGAATACATGCCATGCCTTTTTAAAGCACGCCATGCTTAATCTGCCTTGGTCTCTGAGTCAGGGGTGCATCAGCATATATCCGAGGTTGTGTTGCATTAATGTGACGTAATTGTTTGCAAGGAAAACGAAGTGGTGCCGAGATTGTAATGATTATGAAGATTTAGCCTTATTTTGATGCTTGATCTGACGGCTGCAAATCCCCTCCCTCCTTGGTGATGGCAAGCATCCAATGATCACCATTGAGCAGACGCAATATATATAAGTCGACAATGGGAACCCTTGTCTTCATCGCGTGATTTCAGTTATATCTAAGAGATGTCCTAAGACAATTGTCTTATGGTTTGTACCTATTTATTAGATAAATAACGATTCACTATTTGAGTGTACATATTTTGTGTATATGATTAAATCTTAAACTCACTTACTGAATGTCTACAATACGATTCATAACATAAGAGAACCTGTGATTGGACCACAATTAGTGAGCATCTCTACATGTGTAACTATGAATGTATTGAAATCTTCCCTAGTCGATGAATTGATGTGTTCGGACATCTTCGATTCTGTGAGACTAGCATGAGTTATACTCCTTGACCAAGCAGTTGTTCCTAACTAGCTGGAGATATTGGGATGTCGAGAGTTAAATGTGGATGCTAATTATGTAACTAGTTTATCGGAGTGACCTACTGTAAGACCTCATATGGTTCTCTACATATATATAAATATGTCAATAAAGCTTTTACTACAGCTCAAGTGCAAGTTTCATTCGACTTGAGGTATTCAAGTCACCTTGGTTATGGAGACTCATATTTTGATATTCTAAGCAAGCATCTCCTTAGAGGTGTAGCCCTTGGATGCTTGGGTAAAAGTCAAAGTACCTGAAGGTGTTTGGATAGCCCACAGAGGATTCACCACTCCTTGCGAGGAGATGTATGCCCTATGGTTGCTTGTCAGGATTGTTACTCAAAGTCTTTGGCCAAAGTATCACGTGTTAAAAGTATTATACTTTTGGACACATATACGAGTAATTTGAATCCACAAGACGAGTAAGTATTACTTGGGCTAGGTGTGACGTAGTTAGCCTAGTGAGAATAGACACATAGATCATGTCCTAAACCAAGTGGGTATAAGATGAGTGAAAGGAACAAAACACGATTCACTGTAGCTGCTGAAAGATTTCAGAAGATGTCTGGGATCAACCGTTGATTTTTTGGTTAATTGGGATCATTATGTACAACTAGGTGTCACTAATGATCGATCTATAATTAATAGTTAATTATGGACGACCAAGATAAATCAAAAACCTATTGGGTCACATGCACTACGAGTTTATCCGAAGGATTTAAAATGAGTTTGAGAATTGAATTCTCATATCGAGAGAGACTAAGTCTATTTTGACCAGACAAAGGGCAAATCTGGAAATCAAAGTGGCGCAACAGAAGCGCGGATGAGCCATGTCTTTTGAAGACAAGTTAGACCCTCTTTGGTTTAATTATAAACTAAAATTAGTTTGGTTTTAATTAGAAAAGGTTTAATCATTAAACCAGGTTGGTTTGATTTTAAACCAAACCAAGAGCTTAATGAGTTAAGTTTTGGTTAAGGATTATTGTGTCGGGTTTGAGTTTTCTCATTAAACCCATTTAGAGATCTATATATTGATATAGATGTGAGGAAAAAATAATACAATTCATTTTTGATTAGGTTTTTAGAAAACCTAATCTCCTCTCCTCCTCTCCTCTTTGTGTCGTCGACCACCAAGGGAGTTTTCCCTTGGTTCGCCGCCGCCTAACCCTCTAGCCACCTTCTCCCCTCTGGCCAACAGGTCCCCACCGGCCAGAAGGACACCAGAGCACAGGAGCTCCGGTCGTTGGACCACCCCCAAACAAACAACACCGTGCGGATAGATTTTGTCTGCCCGTCGGTTTCCCCCTTCCCCGCCTCCTTTTGCTCTATTTTTGGTGAGCAAACATTGCTACCGGATACCCAACATCTTGGGGTACCTCTTACCTTTTTGTCAGAAAATTTTGGATGTCGGAAGGCTCCGAAAAGACTTGTTCACAGCGGGTTCTTCGACTGGATAGTAGCCTGAGTTTTTGTAGTTGGAGTTGCGTCTCTCTCCGTTTGGTGTCGTCTGGTTGCATAAGTCATTGGGTACTGAACTCCGTCTTCACATGCAAAGCTAGTCTCTTTCGCGAGGACGGAACTCGTGACTTCCGAAGTCATCTTGAAGATCGCTCGGCATGGATACGAATAGAGGCGAAGCTTCGAGAGCGTCGCTTAGTTGATGTCATTTCCTCTTCGTGTCATCCGTCAGGTATACCTAGAGTACTTTCATATTCGTAAAATTTAATTTTATGGTCATAGTCGTGTTGTATCCTTGCATGCATGTGGTATGTGCATTGTAATAATTAGGAATTATTTTTATTTTTATTTTTCGCTGTGCATTTTAACCAAACATGTTTTACCATGCACCCGCGTGCGTCGGGCTTCCCAACAATTTCTCCCTCTGTGTTTGCTGCTTTTGTCTTCTTCGCTTATGAGCGATTTGGTCTGCTTTCTTTTTGTAAGTATTGCACCCACCATCTTTTACGATCCTTAGCTTTCTTGTTACCCACCACCCCGTACAACTGCCTCAAATGGCTGTCGAGCCTTCCTCTTCATCCCGTGGTATAGGTCAATAGAATCTAGCTTCACCAATGGAGCTTTAGATAGGTTAAGCACCGCTTATGGGATTCTGGTCAACCATCATTTGACGCTTCCAAATGGTAACGACCATCTGGACCGCCCTCCACTAGGGTTCATGACATTATTCAAGGGCCATCTGGTGAACAAGCTTTGATTCCCCCTTCCTCCCTTCTTTGCAGAAGTATCCCAATACTTCCGTATTCCATTTTCCCAACTTGATCTGAATTTCTTTCGAATTTTAACTGACGTCTTTATTCTTTTTCGTCTATATCGCATTCCCTTCTCCCACGAGTCTTCCATTACTTCTTCTACTCGAATAAAATTGATGATGGGTTTTTTTTTTCTTCTTTTCCACCAGAATCGGTATCCACCTCTTGAAAGGTTTCCCCTCTTCGCACTAGGGGTGTAAAGCCCCCAAGCCTGGTAACTTATCTAACTCGTTGGCAACCTCAGTTGCCCGAGCCGTCCACCTTGAAGAACCATCATTTGGAGAGGGGTTTCTTCCACGCTTCTGAGACAATAAAGGATCTAAGTTTTGACAGCAACCTTCTACTTAAGAAGGGATTGCTACATCTATTCGAGTTGAGTCTTACTCCGACTCCCCTTTGCGCTGCATTTGGTAAGTTTTTATAGCTTGCATATTTTTCATATATAACTGAAGGTTTTCCTTTTGTTGCAGCTGACACCATGCTATGAGCATCATTGAACAAGGTGACCTAGTTGACGGCGGACGACATGGAAGCTCGTATGGTCAAGATCGTGAACTTGACCGAAGAGGTCGTGCGTCTTCAACAGGGGACATCACGGGCTCCTGCATCAACCCCTAGAGAGGTGGCCGACCTCCTGCTATAGTATCGCTAGCTGTGGAACCACCAGTCGGATCCCCCTCTAGTGCAGAACTGGTGCCACCGGAGGAGTTGGGGACTCCCCTAAGGATAACGAGGAAGAAATGTCGATCCCCATCGCACCCTGTGGCCTAGTCGTCTCCCTCATTGGGCCAAGTTCCAACTTCATCTTCAGGGGAACCGAGGGGTTCCCGTGCTTGGGTCCACACTAATAGAGGCCCTGTGCCCTTATCGGTCTAGCTTCCAGAGTCGCCTGCCAAGTCAAGAGACTGCCCTATTGAGGGTGGTTTGAGTCTTCCATAGGCTACACTACCCTCGCCTCAAGACCAGACCCCGTCTTTACCGGTAGGCAGGGATCGCCTATGCCTTCAGAGCAGCCCGTCTCATTGTCCTTCTCGCTCCCATTCCCCAGGTCATTGAGCGGGCAAGGAACCTGTCCTCACTGTAGAGAAGACCTCTCATGTGCAAGAGACTTACGATGACTGTCAACGGATGGATGGATGGTGAGGAGATGGATGGGGTCATGCCTTTTAGGGCTTTGGCTAAAGAGCTACTAGTGAGCGAGGCTGACCTATGTCCAAGTTGATGGTGTTCAGCTAGTGATTTGGTGAGCTATGGCAGGGATACCAGAAAATGACTGCCTGCGTGGTGGAGTTGGAGGCGAGACTTGACCTAACTCCATCCCTAGATATTGTGACCGCCCTTTAGGAGAAGGTGGATGAAGCATGGGCGGAGACTGCCCGCTTGAAGAACTTGATTGCTGATCCTGCCACTGCTCAGACGAATCTGGCCCGAATGAGGAGAACAAACGCGGACCTGACCACGAAAAAAATCCAAGTGACACATAACCTGAGCACAAAGAAGTGTCAGGTGGATGATCTTGAGGCCGAGATCAAGGCCTTGAAGTCAGAGAGAGGGAAGTTGCAGAAGAAACTGAGGAGGAGGGCAGCGGTGACAAAGACGGCTGTCGAGGTCCAGATGAGAGGCTGGAGGAGGCGAAGACACAGGCAGTTATAGCTCAGGCTGACTTGGAGGCTAGTCGGGGGGGGGGGGGGGAGGGGTGCTCAAGTCGCTAAACAT
>JBBUKS010000104.1:6743633-6786276 GCA_038050645.1 Hedychium gardnerianum | reverse complement strand
CTTCACCGCGTATATGAGGTAATAGTGACAACGATATAAAGAAGGCTAAGCGAGATATCATTTTTCACTTTGTAACTGTCTTTCCTCTCCCGCTCTCTCTTTTCGATAGTTGCATAATTTTTAATATTTCTAAAATGACACCCTTTACGATGTCAAGAAATTTATAATTTTCTTTGACAATCTGAGTCATTAGATCTTAATGAATTTCACGTGGCGTATGAGATTAAGTGTCAATAAACAGCTCCGGTAATGATGCGATAATTAGGTCTTTCAATAATTAATTAAAGGGTCTAAGTTCGAATCTCAGCTATGGCGTATTATAGGAAATTTTTCCTCCAATGAGAAGCGAGCCTTAGAATATTGATCATTTAGATGTGTCTCAATTAGCGCTTCCCGTTTACTCTGGTGGCCGGTGAAAAACTTCTGTGGGGTCGGACCGATCACCCCAGGTCCGACGTTACCCGATCTGATTAATCATTTTTTTTAAAGTGTCAACAAACATGACATTCGATCTTAATTTTTATAGCCCCCGATTTCAATAGCTTTCGTTTCCAGTAGCTTTCAGTTTCTACTTTCCCCGACTTCTATAGGCTTTGATTTCTGCAGTCCCCAGCTTTAACAGCCCTCGATTTTTACAACTCCCAGCTCTAGCAGCCCTCAACTTCTACAGCCCTCGACTCCAGCAGCTCCCGACTCCAGCAGCCCCTGGCTCTAATAGTTTTCGGCTTCTACAGTCTCCGGCTCCAGCAGCCCCCAGTTTCTACAATCCCCGACTCCAGTAGCCCCCGACTCCTTATAGCCCCCGGCTCCAACAACCCCCCGGCTTCTATAGCTCTCGACTCCAGGAGCTCTCGGCTTCTAAAGCCTCTAGCTTACTATCATCCCGATCTTCTTTAATACTATTTTACAAGTTAAAACTATCTCAAGTTTAACTAGTCCTAGTTACCCAATTGGGTAGGTTATGTTTTGAAGTGCAACCTAATTTGGAACCTCCCCTGAATCATGTAACTTTGGTTTTAAATAATGTATTTCAGTTTTGGGTACATAATATTGATTAGGTCATACTTGCTTAGTTAGATAAACTTTTGAAATCCAAACTTTAATTTATTTTTTAATTTGAGTTAAGGATAAAAAAATTTACAGCTAGAGTTGATTTTGTATCCGAGTCCGGACTTGTTGTACACAGCTCTTTGTGATCTAAGTATCATGTTTAGATACTTGGTTCCTGAAGTAAACTTTTTCAACTGTTCTTAAAATTCTTTTACTTGACCTTTCAAGATAGAATTTTCTTCCTCAAATTTTACAACTTGAGTTAAATTTCTATCTTGAATTTGGTGAGTTAAAGAGTTCGAGACTAGTTGTTCCTTAAGGGTATTATTTTCCTTAAGGAGAAATTTAGATTGTTCCTCAATTTTAATTAATCATTTATTTAAATAAATAATTATTTTAAAAACTCTTGCAGTAGTAAATTTTACCTCGCTGGTTCCTTCTAAACCAGACATGGATCCGAAACTCGACTCATATTCAGACTCGTCTTCTTGATCTGGTTCGCTCTCTAATGCAGGTCCGGTTGCCATTAGTGCGAGGTAGCTTGCCTGCTTCGACTGTTCAGTGTCTGACTCTTTTGAGGAAGACTCATCTTATGTGGCTTGAAGAGCCTTCTTCCTCCTTAGTTTCTTGAGTTTGTCTTCTTTCTGGTTTGGCCACTTATGCTTAAAGTGTCCTTTCTTATTGCATCCGTCGCAGATGATGTTTGTCTTTGGATTGTTGGATGTCATCTTCTGTAGGTTCTTCTTGGAGAAATCTTTCTTCTGTCTGGTGAACATTTTACTTACCATGTTCACCAGTTGTTCTTCTTTGTCAGATTCTGAATTAGATACTTCCCGAGCTCGGGTTTGGATTGGGTTCTTATTTTGGCCTCCTTGGAAGAACCTAAAAGAAATGCAATATATTTTTCGACTTATTTTGCGTTAGTCTGTTCGTATAACTCTAATTCACAAAATAATTCATCTAATTTTAATTTCAAAAGATTCCTCGAAACTTTATAGACATCTATTATAGATGCTCACAGTACATTTCGAGAAAACGAGTTTAAGGTATACCTTAGGATGTCCCGATTCTCGAGTTAGTGGTCTATCAGGTAGAGTCCATTAAGAATGTTCTTGATCCTCGCGTGTAGCTAATTTGCGATTTCTCCGTCCTGCATTTTAATGTTAAATAAACTATTTAACAAAAGATATCTTTTTGTTACCTTAGAATCGTTGGTGCCCTCGTGTTGCTCAATCAGTTTGTCCCAAAGCTCCTTTGCGTTGTCGAATGAACCGACTCTGTTCAGCTCTTCCTTCGTTAGCCCGTATTGAAGAGTGTTCAGGACTTTGTTGTCAGTCCGGGCCTTCTTTTTCATGTCTGGGTTTCACTCTTCTGGTTCAAGGATCTTGCCGGGGTTGTCCGTTGGAGTTGTGTATCCTCGTCTTATCGTGAACCATTGCTTGATGTCAGGTTTCTAGTAAATCTCTATCATCTTCTTCCAGTATGGGAATTGGGCGAACGATGCTATAACCTTCATTTTGTGTAATTTAATTTTCTGCACATAGTAGAATAAACCACACAAATGTCCTAAGACTCGGTCTTGGATTAGTAGTGCGAGAGAAAAAGAGATAAAAGTGACAAAAATCGGCTTAAGTGGTGTTGCATCACTTTCGAAAATAATTTGTCAGAAGAGGTGATTGCACCAATTCTGACTTATGATAAAAAAATGAAAATGCAAAATCTTTGCTCGAATGGTAGTTATACCAATTCAGAGAGATCCCGCTCTGATACCACTTGTAGGATCGAGTCCACGTGAGAGAGAGGTGAATTATGTGTTTAAATTTTTTCTTTTTGTGACTTTTAAAAACTTTCGGAAACTTCGAGTACGCAGCGGAAAAGCAAAAGAAAGGAAAGAAAACACACATTCGGTTTACTTTGTTCGGAGCTTCGCTGACTCCTACTCCAAGACCCACGACCCTTCGGATCGTATCGTTGGACAATCCACTAATATTCTCTTCCGGCAACCTCCGGAAGAGTGATTCGATTACAAAATAAAGTTGGTATAACAATCTTACACTAACTTAAGCAATTATAAGAAAAGTAAACAAACAAAACTTTGTTACCTAACACTTAGAATGATGATGATGCTGGCTTGAGTGCTGGTGAAAATCTCGGCGCAAAATATTGTTTGAGCGTGTTCTTTTGCGCAGAGTCAAGAGGAGCGTTCTGAATTGTTTCGTCGTGGTTTGAGCTTCGGCACCTCTCTTTTTATAGTGAAGGTGAACCTGATCCGATCTACTAATCTCAGGATCAGTTTTCACGATTCAAATTTTATCGGTCGACTGATCCTCTATGATCGGTCGACTGATCCTTCTGAATCAACCTAGCTTCTCGTCCAGATGTTGTCTCTTCGGGATAAGATTTGTATTCGGTCGACTGATCTTCGATTCTTCCTCAGCTTATCTGGTCTGATCAACTCGCTGATCTTATCCTATAGTTCAATCGACTGAACCTTTCCGTTCGGTCGATTGAACCTCTCCGTTCGATCGACTGATCCTCCGATTAATCTGATCAACTTGCTGATTTTCGATATGTTCGGTCGACTGATAAACCTGTTCGGTCGACCGAACAAGTGTAAATCCAAATCCTGTAAAATGTTAGTCTTTCTGCAACACATAGTTAGAATAAAAGCATATAAGTAATAATTAAATCTTGTCTTACCACGACCAGGATTTAATAATCGTCTTAACTTAAGGTTTCACTTTGGATCTATGTTGGACCAGCACTTAAGTCTCTACCGGGGACTCGTCCTCACTGAATTTGCTCCTCTAGTTTCTTACCTTACTTATCATTTGTCGAGTAACTTCCTCGACGTCTAATCTCTGACCCACCAGGTCTTCCTGCTAGAATCGTACATTCGAACTACAGCCAATCGTCTGATCCTCCCTGACCCGATTGGACTTCCCGCCAACTGTCTGGTCCTCTTTGACCCAGCTGGACTTCCTATCAGAATCACACATATGGACTTCTGTCTGGTGTTTGGCCCTCTAGATTCGTAAATTTAGTTAACCCTGCATACTTAGCTTAATTTTTTAAGCAACAACAATTTAACTTTAATCCGTTGTCATACATCAAAACCTAAGGTTAAACTATTAGTGCAAATTGCACCAACAGTATCACCTCAGCTTCTCCCCCGACTTGGATATAGTTGGGGTCGAGTCTAGTTGCGGTATGAACCTCTCCCTTTTGTCAAGGATAGAACATCTATCATATCGTTGCGTCCTCTTCAGGGCTCAACTTTCCCCGGGTGCGACATACCGGGGTCAAGCATTTTCGACTACGATATTCCATATTGTATCGCCCCAGCTTCTCCCCCTACTTGGACATAGTCGGGGTTGAGCCCAGCTGCGGTATCAACCTCTCCCTTTTGCCAAGGGTAGAGTATATATCGTATTGTTGCGCCCTTTTCAAGGCTCAACTTCTCCGGGTGTGGCATTATAAAGGTCGAGCATTCCTGGCTACGATACCTCGTATCATATCACCTCGGCTTCTCCCCCGACTTGAACATAGTCGGGGTTGAGCCCAACTGTGGTATCACCCTTTCTCTTTTGCTAATGGTAGAGCATATATCGTATCGTTGCGCTCTCTTCAGGACTTAACCTCCCCGGGTGTGACATTACAGGAATCAAGCATTCTCGGCTACGATACCTCGTATCGTATCACCCTGGCTTCTCCCCCGACTTGGATATAGTCGGGATCGAGCTCAGCTGCGGTATCAACCTTTCCCTTTTGACAAAGGTAGAACATATATCATATTGTTGCGCCCTCTTCATAGCTCAATCTCCTCAGGGTGTGACATTACCGGGGTCGAACATTCTCGACTACGATACCCCGTTTCGTATCACCCTAGCTTCTCCCCCGACTTGGACATAGTCGGGGTCGAGCACAGTTGCAGTATCAACCTCTCCTTTTTGCTAGGGGTAGAGCATATATCGTATTGTTGCGCCCTCTTCAGGGCTCAACCTCCCCCGGATGCAGCATTACCGGGGTCGAGCATTCTCGACTACGATACCCCGTATCATATCACCCCAGCTTCTCCCCCGACTTGGACATAGTTAGGGTCGAGCCCAACTGCGGTATCAACCTCTCCCTTTTGCCAAGGGTAGAGCATATATCGTATCATTGTGCCCTCTTCATGGCTCAACCTCCCCCAGGTGCGGCATTACCGAAGTCGAATATTCCTGGCTATGATATCTCGTATCGTATTGCCTTAGCTTTTCTCTCGACTTGAACATAGTCGGGTCGAGCCCAGCTGCGGTATCAACCTCTCTCTTTTGCCAAGGGTAAAACATATATCGTATCGCTGTGCCTTCTTCAGGGTTCAACCTCCCCCGGATGCGGTATTATCAGGGTCAAGCATTCTCGGCTATGATACCTCATATCGTATCGCCCCGACTTCTCCCCCGACTTGAACATAGTCGGTGTCAAGCCTAGCTGTAATATCAACCTCTCCCTTTTTTCGATGGTAGAATATATATCGTATCACTGCGTTCTTTTCAAGGCTCAATCTCCCCCATGTGCGACATTATCCGGGTTAAGCATGCTCTTTTATGGAATTTGACACTATCCTCCTCCAATTGCTTGAAAAATCCCGATTGCTTTAAATATCACACAAATGTTAGAGGAAGTCGGCTACATCTTCTGGAGAAAGGTTGTCAGCAATCTGATTCCGGTCGATCGGGGGAAGCGGGGTGTCAGTAAGCAAATATCCCTCTTCTTGCAGTTATTGGAGGGTGTCGTCTATTCCATTCTACATCATTATTAGCAGGCGATTGACAATTATGTCGTAGAATTCTTCTAAACTAAGGAATTTTTTTTCTTGATGGCCCAACGCTCATCTTCTCCGGTCTGATATTCTTGCAGATCGATCGCCAAATTCTCCAACTGCTTCTGTAGCACTTTCAAAGTCACTCGGCACTCAGATTGTCCCTCTTCTAAAGCCTCAGCCTTGACAATTTAATTGAAGCTCGTGTGACCTCAAATTCCTACAGTCGGGCTTTGGCCAACGCTTGATTAACCTCTGCATCATTCTGAGCCAAGCCAAACGACGCCTTTAAAGTCACCTCAGCCTCGGCCTTAGTTTTCGCCTCTCCCCGAAGGGACTCTATCTCTTCTCGACGAGTAGCGGCTAACATCTGGAGGGACTTATGAGAAGCCCGAGTGACCCTGAGCTTTATTGTCTGTAGACCCATCTATTCTCGGGTTCTCTCTAGGTCAGCTCGAGAGACTGCCGCTTGGGACCTGGATTCCTCTAATTGTTTAGCATGGCGCTCCGTGGTGGTTTGAGCCATTTGGATCTGCCTTCTCTTTTGTTTCAGCAATCTTCTCTGTTACTCTTTTAGCACGAAGATCTTGGCCTCTAGTTCCTCCATCCGGCACCTCGCTGTGCTCAACTCATGGGCGACCTGAATAGCCTCGAAGGTAAGAATCCCGCTCCTCCTTCTGACGCGGTCCAATTCCGCCTAGCGGGTGACAGAATCGTCAGCTGATTGCTGCAACTGGACGATTTCTGCTGAAACCTCCTCCAAAGCCGACCGAAGAGCGATTTTAAGGTCAGGAGACAACGTCAAAAATAATTATCTTTCTAAATCTGTCACCTTGACGCTCAGACCTTGATACTCTCGTCTCATAGCAACAAACCTCTAATCGAAGATCATCAGCTTCGCCATGTGATCCATGGCGGATGAAATCAGTTCTTTGGACAGATCCTTCAGAACTAACCCTTCGGCCAATTCTTCCCCCGCCGTTCATCAAGACGCGGCTTGGCCCTGAAATACGATCTCCAGGTGACCGTCACTTGGGGTCTCCCCTCCCTCAGAACCCTCTTCGGTGTGGATAGATTCCTTGCCTTATTGGCATCCATGGATTGAAGGACTTTGTTGAGGACGGAAAGGGCTTTGTTCATCTGGTTGAACGACGACCGACGGAGAAGGTACAAAGTCTCTCGCTACATGCTCTTGGGGCTAGACTGAACATAGTGGTTCGACAACAGACGGAAACCATGCCCGTCTCTATAGGAGACCCGGGTACGGGAAGTCCTCGAGCCTTGCGGGAAGTCCTCGAGCCTTGCGGGGCCCGTCTTTATAGGAGGTGAAGCCAAGGCAGGAGCTAGAGGGTGTGGAGAAGTAGCTGGTACAATAGAGGGGGACCGACGTCTCTTGTGATTTATCCTCAAAGGAACTCCCGAATCCTCTGATAGCTCCACCTCAACGATTGGAAAAAATATAGCCGGTAGTATGATAGTTGGTGGCGCCACTGCAATTGGGATAATAACTGTGGCAAATGACAACTCGAAGGCGGGAAGTGCACTCCCCGAGCGATGTATGTCCACCTCGGTCAAATATACGATCTCAACCAGACGCGATTTTAGCTCATAAGTAGGTGAGATCCGAGTCTTATTCAACAAAGCACGCAACATAGTGTCGGTTGCATAGGGAAGGAAAATGTTCAGTTAAATATCACAAAACACAACCAGAGTAAGAATTTATCAAAAATAGCTTGAAGAGGAATCGGGACGAGACTCTGCCCGAATAGATGCAGCAACCCCTTCTCAAGAAGTAAAGAGCTATCAAAACTCAGGTCTTTAATCTCTTCAGTCACTTTGAGAAAACCCCAGTCCAAGTGGTGATTTTTCAAAGATGGTAGTTCGGGCGTTTGGGTCTGTCATCTAGTTGGCCAAGAGATTGTAGTAGGGGGTCTAACATAAAAAAAAAAAATGATTTTCATCCTTTGTGAGAAGATGATAAATGTTTAAGGAGATTAACTCCTAGACGAGCAGAAAAGAAGAAAATTCCGTCATCCATCTTTTTTAGGTAGAAAAAGTAACGAAAGACACGAAGCGAAAGAGGAAGATGAAACAAACGAAAAAGGATAAAAATTACAGTCAGAATACGAAATAAATTTGGACCCAACTGGGAGAGAGGAATCCGAAAATACTTGGATACCTCGATAAAAAAGGGGATAGGGAAGCGCAAACCATTTACGAATTGCCTCCGGAAAAAGGTTACATACCCCAGCGGTGGGCGGTCTGGGCGATTGTTACCGTTGGACACCTTCAGCAGATGATTGACGGAAATATTATATGTTATCCTAAATCTCTCCAACGCCCCGCTGGTGAAACTAGAATCTATGGACTTGTACCACGGGGCCGAAGAAGATCTAGAGGCCATTGAAAATGGTAGACACTAAAATAAAAAAGAGAATTATCGTAGCAACGCAAGCGAGGTAAACGAACGAAGGACTTATGAAGAGGAGAAGCGTGAACAAAAAAAGACGAAGGAGGAACGGAAGACACCAGAGAGGCAACCCAAGAAGGCGAAGGCTGACGACGATAGAAAAATCAGCACAAGTTTTGCAATAAAAACTAAGGATTACGCAGATGACCTATATACATTCAAACACAGCCATTGGATGCTGGACAACATAAAAGCGGCAGGTAAGCCACAACAATTGGATTTGGAGCAAAAGATAAGTTTAAATCTGCATAATCATCACAAAATCAACGACTCCTCGGTGCCCTCGCAAAAAGATCACATTGCATTAATATGACACTATCTCGGAAGCATAATGGTGCACTCACGATCGGAAGTCAAGGCAAAATTGAGCATGGGACGCTTTTAATAAGTGTGGTCGCGGTTAATGATTTGAAATCTCATATTTAAAGTCTCAAATCTCATATAACCGCCTAAAGAAATATCACTTGGGTGACACCTCAAGAATGAGGGTAAAAATGCTACAGTTCAGTCAGTCAGTCAGACTACGCTTCCTTCGAATATACTTGAGAGGGAGACATGTGATACGGAGGTTATCCCAGGAATGTCACGTGGTGTGTGGGGCCAAGTGCCGACAGACGTGGCATGCGGCCCCCAGCTTCTACAGCCCCCGCTCCAGCATCCCTTAGCTTCTACAACCCCCTACTCTAGCAGCTCCCGATTTCTACAGCCCCCTGCTTCAGCAATCCCCGACTCCAGCAGCTCCCGGCTTCCACAGCCCCCAGCTTCTACAGCTCTCGGCTTCTGTAACCCCTGGCTCCCTGTAGCCCCCGGCTCCAGCAATCCCCGACTCCAGTAGCCCCCGACTCCCTGTAGCCCCTGGCTCCAGCAGCCCCTAGCTCCCTGTAGCCCTCGACTACAGCAGCCCCCAACTCTGGCAGCCCTCAGTTCCATCAGCCCCCAGCTCCCTGTAGCCCCTAACTCCAGCAACCCTCGGCTCCAGGAGCTCCCAACTTCTACAGCCTCCGACTCCAGCAACTCCCGGCTTCTACAGCCCCGGTTCCTACAACCTTCGGTTAAAGGCACCTCCCAGGTCTTTCGCTCATGAAAGATTTTCAAACATAAAAAGATGATCGTCATAAAAACTCTCACATCCTCCGACAACGGACAAATATTGCCTTTAAGAGAACGTTACAAACGTAAGCGTTATCCTTATGTTAATTTGAGAAAGATCGCTATTAAATGATGAATTAAAAGGTTAATTAAATATGGATAACGCTGCGGAGAATATAGGAAATGAACACGAAATATCTCCATGATCTCAACAATAACAAGTACGCGCATATAGATCCTCGCATCTAAAAGTTCTAGCTTTCCTTCATATTTTTTTATCTCAACTGACTTGAGCGTCGGAGAGCTAACACCAGGAATCCTCCTGGCTGTTCCTCTAACCCTCTTTTTGTAGATCTTCATTTTCTCAGGCATAGCCGCTGAACCCCTTCTCCTCTGCTCCATCCATGATGAGCTCTTCTATCGCTTGAAAATACTCAATCTATCCAACGTTTACTCCAGGAAACCGACGAGTCACGCGTCGACGTTCTTGGACGAAATCATTTGTTATGAAGACAAGGGACTAATCGCTAAAGATCTTCTGAATGTCATGATCCATAAATGATCAAATCTTGCCGTGAAGATGAGGAATGATCTTAAGAGATTGGAGAGGAATGTGTAATTAGAGATGAGAGTTGGTCTCTTTCACTATTATAATAACCTCCTTTGTAAAATAGTAGCACTCTAAGTTCTATAAACTAACGAACCGTTCATGTCTCAAAACTCACTAAGAGAAATTGCTCGAAAAAGGAGCGAAGATCGATCTTTAGATCATTAAAAATTCAGAGAAACTCTGTTATAGGGGTAAAAGGTAACTAAAGAACCACAAGCAAGAAGAAGACTTCAACTTAGAGAACAGAAGAGACTTTTGAATACAGTAAGTGAAATCTAAACAACCGAAATTCTCGAAAATTGGAATTCATTAGCACGGAGAATTGCTATCCTTCTACATCGGTAATATGTCGATATACTAGCATTATTTGGGGCTATAGTTGGAAAAGAATTGAATGGTAAAGCTTATTAAGCACAAGTTTTAACTTTCCTCTTCAGTTCAACTCTCCGAACATTTTTATAACTGCCTAGGTTCCAGATATACTACCTATTTTGTAAGACATAGTTACCAGTAATCACCACAGGAACAATTACCGCATCTGAAATGGTGAAATCGGCTTGAATCTCGTACGACGATCTCCCTTT
The DNA here is from genome assembly GCA_038050645.1 of Hedychium gardnerianum. Taxonomy (NCBI): domain Eukaryota; kingdom Viridiplantae; phylum Streptophyta; class Magnoliopsida; order Zingiberales; family Zingiberaceae; genus Hedychium; species Hedychium gardnerianum. Next base: position 6,775,669 of record JBBUKS010000104.1, on the reverse strand, counting down.
TTGTAAGCAAGGTAAAGAGCTTGATCACGGTATGACAATCGTTGCAGATTCGATGACCTTGAACGATTTGCAGGGGAGTAAAATTTGTTGTGCTCATAATCCCAAAAGCAATTGCTAGCTTCTCGCTGTGGTAAGTAAGCATTCTTTCTTCATCCTCTCTAACATCAGGAAGCAAAGTTTTTTCATCAGGAATGTAACCTAATTTCACTATCTCATCCATCAGGGCATCTAGTTTCTCATAGATTTGGATCTTCTGAGGATGCAGTTTATCGCCGAAAAGGAATTTGTGCTGCTGTTTCTTTATCTCAATCCAACTGCAAGCTTCATGAAGTCTAATGCCCTTGCTTTTCAAAGCATTGAGGACATTAGCAACCTCCTCTGACCTCCCAGAACTATTGTATATATTGAGAAGAACAATGTAATTACTCAATTTTTCAGGTTCCAAGCCAAAAAGTTTTTCTACTGCAAACTTGCCCAGTTCCAAGTTCTTGTGCACCCGACAAGCCGTCAACAATGCTGCCCACATGTTCCTTGTAGGGCTAAATGGAGCATTTTTTATCAAAGCAAAAGCTTCATCCAGTAATCCTTCTCGACCAAATAACTCGATCATACAAGCATAATGCATTGCTCGCGGGCTTCTCTTTGGGTCTTGACACATTGCCTCAAAAATCTCTCTCCCCTTCTCAAACAAACCAGAATGGCTACATGCACCTAAGACAGCAAGATAGGTTACATAGTCTGGGACCATCCCATCCTTCGACATTCTCTCATACATCTTAACAGCCTCATCTCCCATGCCATGGTTCCCGTATCCACCTATGAGTGCATTCCAAGATATAAGGTTCTTCTGCGGCATTTTATCAAACACATTCCTAGCATCTTCCATCCTGCCCCATTTACAGTACATATCAACCAAAGAAGTACTTGCCACTATATCTGACCGGAAACCATTGCGGATGAGACCTGCATGAGCTTGCTTTGCAAGTTCTACCGAGCCTAACCGAGCACATACTCTAAAGAGGATTGAGTAGGTAAATTGGTCCATCTTAACATTGGCACCTTGCATCTCATAGTACATATCCAAAGCCTCCTCACTGTATCCATGAAGAGCATAGCCTGCTATAATCGCGTTCCATGCAACAATTGTCTTCTCAGGCAACTCATCAAATACGCACTGAGCTTCTTCGATGCATCCGCATTTGCTATACATGTCAATGAATGAACAGGCAACGAAGATATTGTCTGTAACTCCCAATTTGACAACACATGAATGCAATTGCATACCTGTAAGAGTGAAGCCCAGTCCAGCGGCTGCCCTTATGATGGTTGAAAAAATTCGTGGACTGGCATCCGATTCCTCTTCCCACAACAATAAGAACAGATCGAATGCCTCCTCATAGGACCCCTCATCCACAAGACCGGATATCATGATGCTCCACGACACAATGTTCCTCTCAGACATTTCATCAAACAATCTTCGTGCATCCTCCATCATGCCGCATTTCACATGCATAACAAGCAAACGGTTCCACATGTACTGATCCATCTCAAAGCCAGCATCGATCATATGCCGAAACACCGAATTCAATGATCTGATCGATTTCAGACCGATACAGGCACTGATGAGAGCATCGTAGGTGCTGGCATCAGCTGCGACGAGACTGCGCTTCGTCCTATAGATCTCAAACAATTCCAGAGCTTCACCATACATCTTGAGGAACGCCAGCTTCTCGATTTGACTGCACAATCCAGAAGCGTTGGCAGAATTCGACCCAGGGGCGGCGACATCCTCAACAACCGGCTTCTTCGCCCTCGGTCGTGGCTTCGGCCTCAGGGAATTCTCCTGAGAGGTGGAACACCTGACGACTGCACAAGATCGGATCTTTCCAGGGGAACAAAGGCCCAGACCGCCGAAAGGCTCGAGCTTTGCGCGTTTGGCGGTCTTGGCGTCGACCGACGAGCAGGAAAATCTCGGCGCGGCGTGGTTTTGGATTCTGGGGTGGTCCGAGGTCAGGTTGCAGATGCCAGGGAGGTTAATTTCCATGGCCGGCGACAAATGGATGCAGAAGAAGCTGCTAACGGCGAAGGATGAAGAGAAGGGGACGCATAGTCCGTTCTCATTTGATGCTTTGCTGCTGAAATCGAGCGATGGCGGAGCGTTCGACGAGCATAGAGATGTCCGCCTTCTTTCGCTGGCTGGCAGATCCGAGGGTTTCAACTGCTCTGGGTTTGGATAAAAATACTAGCTCAAGTGTCAACTGCTCTTAAACGTTACGTCGAAAGTAACACTAAAAATAACAGACGATGTTCAACCGTTACTAATGTTGTGTAAGGACCTAAATTTCAGAAAAATATTACTTATAATTTCATAAATTCCCCCGTAAAATTAATAATCAAAAACACACTTTACTATAATTTTTTATCAAAAGAATCTATTTTCACTGTTATGTCATGTATATTTATTCAAATGCCTTTTATTACTGTTTGATATTATTCAATACATTATCTCTCTCGTTTAAATTTTAAACCCTAATTTTTGAATTGACCGAACATATGACAACTATTGTTTCATAACTTCTATATGTAACTAAAGTTTCATAATTATTATAATAAATTTGATATAATAATAAAAAGTATTTATATTGTAGTTATGAATATTTATATTATATTAATTACGATTTTATAACTATTATAATATAAATTTAATTTTATTCATCTACTCTTTATATTATAATAATTATAATTTCATAATTATTATAATACATATTCAATATACTTATCTAATAATTATATTATAATAACTACTAAACTATAATTATTATAATAGTTATAATAATTATAATTTTATAATTGTTATAATATGTTCAATTGATTTAAAAATTAGATGAAAAATAATAATAGTAAATAGTATAGGAATGATCTGAAAATAAATGGACGTATTTTAAGTTTTGCCCAAATTAAAACAATAATCTATTTCATAAATTCCCGTTGAACAAATCTAATAATTTTCAAATACCACTGGTTCACAGATATTATTTATCCCGACCATAGTTCGAATTAATTGAATCGATGGTACTATTTATCCCTAATAATTTGACTCACGTATAGTCGAATTGATATTTGAGTGAGATGTTATTTTAATGAATTTGAATCACACGGCGGTAGGAATAGAGTTATTCCGTGCAAGTGATCCCCTCATCTAGGAGGTCATTCGACAGTCCAAAGATTTTTCCTAATTTATTTCTCTTCCACACGCTATGGATCCGACATTGAAAGAGTGTCAAATAAACATAATTCATCTTTTATTCTAAAAATTAAATAATAATTTGAATCACTCATGCATAATATTTGGATCGTCTATCAACATGTATATATGTTTTTTTTTAAATTTATCTTGATAATTGATGATTAGGGAGGAAAGTTTCTCAAATGGAGTTGTTGTCGTTAAATGAAACCCTATTCAACCTTTGATGCCATTTCGCTGATGCCAACAACTGTATACGTATATATCTACCACAATGTATGTATAATCTATTGATATTGTGCTAATTGTTGTTCAACTTAACATGCTCAATTTGTCTAAGAATGCCATAATTAGGCTTGAATCGAATAGCAAATTTACGATTTAAGGTATTTGCCAAATTTAGAATATTATTATTTATTTTCGATTTAAGGCAAGTGATGCTGGGGGGGACCACAAATCTCATTGGATAGACTTTCTCCACATATTCTTACGCCACGTCATCCATTATCATCAAAACATGAACCCTAAAAAGGAATCCCCTAATAATTTTCGACGAGGGGGCGTGGACCAGATCTTAACGTGAGGAGACGAGGCGATTGCCCCTGCGGCCCGTTGTTGTCGGAATCCTTCAGGAGGAATCTGGGTTTGGGCGGCGAATAGGAGGATGGGCTCCTCCGATAACGCCAATTGGTTCCTCGATTGCTCGTTGATCGACGGTATCCCCGACTCCGGGGTCGATTTTGCGGCTGACAATGGAGGGTTTTATTGGGCTCCTCAGGGCCTCGACCCTGTTTCCAATATCAGGTATTTGAGTCGAAGGATTGGGGTTTCGACCTCTTGGTAATAGGGCAAGGAATAGGAGCTTTGCTTATTTTCTTCGAAAAATTAGATTTTTTTTTTTATTCTTGCAGTATTTCTTGAATAATTGGGTTCATTTGATTTGCAATTGCTGCTGTTTTGCTAATATTAAACTGGGTTAACTTTGATTGGCAACTGCGGTGATTCTCAATGAAGTGGTATTCAAATCGAAGGCTTGGGGTTTCGTTCTCTTGCTTTATTTCTTCGAAAAATTAGAATTTTATTTTCTTGCTTGAATAAGTGGGATTTTTTTTACAGTTGCTGCTGTTTTTGCTAATATTGAGCCTGGTTATCTATGATTGACAACTGTGGCGATCCTTTAATAAACTTTGTCTCCAATAATTTCATTAGTGCATGATTTTAGATTATAGCTATCCGTTCTTTTTCTACATAGTTTAAGAGAAAATGGAAAACATGAAAAATTATTGTTAAATCAGACGTTGTTGCCTGTTAGATTTTTTTGTGGTTTGAAGAATATTAGAATACATTATATTATTCAATAGTCAATGGTCCTATCTCCTAACCACTTGGATTTTTTATGCCCAGTACTTCTGTACCACTTGAACTAATTCATATCTATATCTTGTATTTCAAGATCGATTTTAAAATATAATTATAAAAGGTGTTCTTCAAATGAATCCTTGGTTATTCTATTGGCACCATAGTGTTTTACATCCATCTCGTCCTTTAAATCCTGATGTTGTTTTTTTTCTGTGTTTTAACTTCTGCTCAGTTTTTTATTTCTTGTTTACTTGCACAAAGTTTTTTTTTAACTATCATCAAGCTATGCATGAAAACTGGTTCTTTGGCTGATTGTTTTTTTCACCTTAGCTCTCTGTCAAGATAATGGAGAACTAAACTTTGTCATCCTTGATCCAACAGACCATGTGTCCCAACTCTCGATTATTTAGAGTCTGCTAAATATCCATGACCTTGTTCTGATATTATTATCTATTAAACCAGTGCTCAAGCACAGTGCTAGGTGAAAATCTATAATAAAATATAGAACAGATTGTTATCATGATGATTACCAATTTAGATTTACACCATTGATGAACAAACCAGTGCTCAGGCATTTCTTCTCTTTCCCTAAAATCTATCCCCTTCTTTCTCTTTTTTTGCTTTCTTCTTTCCTTTCCCTTTTCTTCTTTTTTCCCCACTCTTTCATTCACTGTTTTGTTCTGCAAATCTCACAGACCTCTTCTTTTTCTTCACTTTCTTATTCTTATGCTTCTCTTCTTCTTCTTCCTTCTTCTCCTTTTTCTTCTTTTCCTTTTATTCTTCCTTCCACTGCCCTGTTATGCAAACCTCAGAGTCATAGTCCTCTCTTCTCTCTTTCCCTTCTTTTTCTTCTTTCCTGTTCCTCTTCTTTTCTTTCTTCTTCTCTCTTTCCTTCCTTTATCCTTCTTTTTTCTCACAGTCCTTTTTGAAATGGGTCGAAATTATGGGCTGGGGTGTCACGGTTGTATCCTTTTACTAACAATTTGGGTCTCGTCTTAATCTCTACATTAAATTTTACTGTTGTAATTTTTTTTGACAATTATTTTTCTTTTGCAGTGTGGATATCGACAGTTCCTTTTTAAATTGTGGCGGTCTTAAGGAACCTGGCTCTGTAAAACGGTTCGGGGTCCTTCATCCTGAGTTTATAGATCATGTTTTAGCCTGCTTAATACATAAATTTCAATATATCGTGTTGATTTTGTAATTGCAAAGTATTTTATGAGTTGCAGTATGAGATCAGAGTCCTCTAGTCAACCTTCCTCCAAAGCCTGTAGGGAGAAGATGAGAAGGGAAAGGCTGAATGATAGGTTAGTTTTGTCAATGATTCATGATTGTTTCTTATCAGGATTCGCGGTCCGTTTTAGACATGCATCCAGATTTTTGAGGTTTTTTTTTCTCAATTTAAGGTTCTTGGAATTAAGCTCGGTTCTTGATCCCGTGAATCCACCAAAGATGGACAAAACTGCTATTTTAAACGATGCTGCGCAATTGGTGACCCAACTGCGCAATGAAGCACAGAAGCTGAAAGATTCAAATGAAAGCCTCCAGGAAAAGATAAAAGAATTGAAGGTTTGTTCTCTTTCTGCGTTTCTTAGCTCGATTTGTCTATGTGGTATTGATAGTTTCATGAATCAGAATAGGGGATTTGTTCTACGATTAGTTTTCCTGACATATTTTTGGGTCTATCATATGCATACTTTCTACTCGGTTAATTTTCATTAAAAAAAATGTGTGCCCTCTCATATAAGTCAATAAAGACATCAGCTTTGCAGCATGACTCTAAGGCCCTTAATCTTATTTCGGCTGTTAGACATCATCATTATTATGTTCATGACAAGCAGGATGAGAAGAACGAGCTTCGCGATGAGAAGCAGAGGCTAAAGGCAGAGAAGGAAAGTCTCGAGCAGCAAGTAAAGATTCTGAATGTGATGCCAAGCTATGTGCCTCAACCACCCATGGTGCCCAGTCCCTTTGCAGCCCAAGGACAAGCGCCGCCGGGACACAAGCTCATGGTTCCCATCATTGGTTTCCCCGGCTTCCCAATGTGGCAATACATGCCACCTTCTGATGTCGATACATCACAGGATGCTGATTACTGCCCGCCTGTTGCTTAATCAGCAGGTGGATCAAGCTCAAGAAAAAATTGTTGTAGTCTCTTCTACAGTTGGCTAACAAGGTTAGTTTCCGATTGTAGTTTCGATGAATCTGCTGCTTATGTATGTATGCTTCTTGATTTTGAGTTTTGGTTAAGTGGTTAGGAAGATGTCAATCTGAGTAAGTTCTGATTGTAGCTTCTACTATATGTATGTGGAGAATCCTTCATTTCAATATAATATCGATAGATGTTTCTTAGAGAGATGATCTGCAAAATAAGCAAGTTTACTAAGAAAAATTAGATAATTTCTCACAGATTGATATATATATATATCTTTTAAGATTCAGATAATTTTTTTAAAAAATTATAAAATTTTAGAAAATTTTATGTATTTACTCAATCAAATAAAACAAAAAACTTATTTCAAATTAATTTCCGATTGGAACAAGGCAATGAACCTACTGGCACCACGATTATCTGATGAACACAAAGGAGAGTTCTTCCTTCCAAAATAACTACTAATTCATTTAAATCTAATCAATTAAATCCAAAGCGCTGCTGCTATAAGAAATTGAAGCGCCAGAAGTGTAGATCCAATCTCGGCCCGATAGCAGCCAGCGGCACCTGTCGGAGGCGCCGGCGGTGGCGACAAGAAGAAAGGCGGAAAGAACGGAAACGACGGTGTCAAGTCGGTGGGTGAGTCAGGCGGGAAATCTGGAAGCGGGGCGGGTGGAAGCGCCGAGACTGCACCAAAATGGATGGTATTTAACTAATCAATTCCACAGTTGATCCACGCCATTATTCACAATGAAAGCAAATAAAACTAAAATGCTATTGAATTAGAAAAAATAAAAGGAATGAAATAAAACGATCGGTACTTCTAGTTCTTGTTTATTTAGAATGAAATAGAAAAGAGAACTAATTCTACTCATTTCTTCTATTTTATAATGAATTTGGCTGAAATGAAATTTACATCTAATTAAGCATAGAATTAAACTATTACCAACCATATATTTGTCATTTATTAATTAATCAAGAACAAATTAAAGAGATAACTCACTCAGGGAAAAGACTGTCTTGTCGGAAGTCCAGACATCAATGAAGTTTGTGTTGAGATCGAAAGCACCATTTGGAGCATTCATTATGTGCCTTGCGCCCACTGCAACCTCAGCCATCAAAGCCGTAACCACCAGAGCTCTCAGCATGGCCGCCATTGATCACAGAGGAGACTGGAGAGGATGGGGAAGAAAATATATTTAGTTGCTTTGTGGAGTGGAGGGCACATTCTTTCAGGATGAGGGTTGACTTTGAGCTGTAAATTGCAGTCTAGGTTAGATATGCATTTCCAAAAGTATGTTTAATCACAAGGAAGGACGGCATACTAGTCAGAATACTAAACTAGGATGCAAAAAGTCAAACATAGATCTGCATTTCCTGTAATTTATTAGGTATAAACATAGATCTCAATGTTAAATACTATAAGATTGTTTACAATAAGAGGTATGGTAGATACAATAAGAGGCAACTATAAGGATGCAAAAGTCAGATAAATTTCTAGTGGCAGACTACAAAAAAGAACTTTTCTTCTACATACAATAGAAGTATGGTAGAGAGACAAGGCAAGGTATATCCAGGCAATATAAGCTACAAATAAACTTCTAGCAACAACTAAAAGAAGTTGAATAATGATCAAACTTGTAAAATTCATCATTATTTGGGTGGTCAAACTTGCAATAGGCACATACTGGAAGGATGAAGTAACCGTGTAGGATCATCTTCGTGACACCACCGTGACTCAGCATAAGAACCATATGCGAAACAGCTTAGTGCTGGAGCAAGACAAATAGAAGTACACATTCTTAATGAGTATATATGATAATTTGATGTTTTACAGTGATTCGGGCCTTCCACAGAATTGGGCATAGTGACCTTGCAAGTTGCAATGAGATAGGTGGACTTCAATGAAGCTCCAAATAATAATAATAAAAAAAAAAATGAAATCTTTACCTACTTGTTCTCAGTACGAAAAAAAGGGAGAGAGATTGACACTATAAATGCATAGTCAACCAAGTTTTGAAAAGCTAAAAGTTAATTGCTAAAATAAAGCTATTAATATATATAGGACAAGATATTATAAAATAAGATCTTCACATATATAGTAATTACATTATACTAAACAGAGTTATTTACCAATTGCTGCATCGTTACAGTGAAAATTTGATGAAGCAGTCATCACGTTAGGGAACTTAATATTTCTGAAGAATGCCAAGGCACTCTCAGCAGTATTTCAGAAGAAAAGAATTTAGATGACAATAGATGCCCTGTCTATAGAATGAAATGTGCACTTTCAGATCTTACTGTCACAAATTACAATGACTTTTTACATATCCATCTAGCAAATAAGTGCACTTACGGCTTAGAAGAGTCAATTTTTCGCGTAAGTGTGTAAACAATAACTAGCAGATTGGTCCTGCGAGGTCGTCCACACAGATTCCCCACTTATTAAGTGGTTACTTCGGATACAAGATCTTATCCTATTGGTCGTTGGGACACCGGAGGTTGCTAGACAAATGCTTGGTGTGCGAGGAATAGTAGTTTCTTATTGTCACTTGACCTTGTCTTCCATGATTCACTATGTTTGGCGTGTGAGGAATAGTAATTTCTTTGGAGAGGGACAGTTAGATATTGAGAAGACCTTCAGGAGTGTGCAAACTCATATACTGGTCATTGAGAGTATACTCTGATCTGATGTTGTATCAGACAGACATAAGTAGCTCCCTAAGCTATGGGATAGCAGATGATGGTGATTGGGCTTGTCTCTAATTCTTGTTGTACCCTTTTTTTTGGATTTAATATATTTTTATTTATCCAAAAAAATAACTAGTATAATAAAATTTTAAAAACAGGTAAACACTATCCTACAAAGTGATCATTCCTTTTGTGTAGGTTTGCCAGCAATTTGTCTCTCGAAGATACAAAATGCAATCACCTTTTGTGGAAATGACCATAAGAGGGTGATACAAAGTTAAAGTACTGAATTGAGGAGCAATATTGAGAGAATGGAATGTGTAACATTATGTACAAAAGTATGAAGGCTTCTGGTGTTTGTTCAACATTGAAAGTAATTAAAAATTAAATCATAGAAAATTGTAGCAATTCAACTCTACAGTGTTTAAAATTTAAACTTCTTGTACACTTCCATGTAAATATGCACCAAATCATTTCATTAGCCAATGTATTTTGAACTACATAATCACAGGTAAAGAAGACACAATCACTAGTTTTCTAATCAGCTTGATCTATTAAAAAGAGCTCTAACCTTCTCGAGATTGCTCAGGGACCCATCGTCTTATTACTCGCTCTTCCACAGTGAATTCCTCCAAGCAACTCATTGAACTCTTATTGCTATTGCAACCGCCCATAATATAGAGAACTAACAATGTCTTGGCAACTGATCCACTTAATCGTAGAGGGCAACAAAGGCCAGGCCATGAGCTTAAACGATCAATTTTTGCATTGCTATCTTTCTCAGGTATAACAAGCACTGCATATTCAGCATGGACAAGTGCAGGATGATGCCTATAAGCAATGAAATCTACACCATAATTAGTTCCTGAGCGAACCACCCAATTTTTGGATCTTAAATGAGAATATGCCTTGTATAATTCAGGGAACCCTTTCCTTTCAGAAGTGAAAACTTTCCATAATTCTAATTCTTCCAAGGGAGTTTCATCATCTTGCACAATCTTGATGCATTTTAGAGCATGATACAAATAGAAAGACTCTTCTAGATTGAATTGGAAATGTTGTTTGTCATCTTGAGAGGTGAAGATTTTGCCAAATGAGGCTTGCTCAAGCAACTCACCTGCCTCTGGTTCTACTTTCACAAAAACAATGCAGCCTGATAAAGTACCATTAATTTTTGATTGTTTTAGAGAAGTTTGCAATTGAAGAACAATTCTCGACATGGGATTTGCACGAGCAATATCTACAAAACCTGTTCTCTTCCATCTTGGCCCACTTAACTTCATCATCTAATATACCAAGGAAAGGCCGATTGGTAAATGGAAAAATGAAGAATAAATCATAACTGTAATGGGGCAAAAATAGGACATCATCTTTGAATAAGAATGAGCATATCAAAGTTATGGTAGCATTGTTGAAGAAACAGATATAGATATAATTTAACTAAATCAAACCTAAAATTTATTATTCCTAGAACTAAATTTAATAAAGGTGAGATACATTTGAATTAGTTTTTATTCTATCAGACTTTGATCTATCTATCTATCGTCATTTTAAAAAAAATATATACATTTATTTGTCTTGATGATATCATATGCTAAGATGAGTTATCATCACTCCTTGACATATCTACAAATTAAAAGTAAATTTACAATTACATATCTGTGAGTTTTATTTTTAAATCTAATTTATTTTCTGAACTTTAACATAATTATTGTAAATTTCCAAAAATGGAAAAAATATTCTTCTTGTAGTCTCACTTCCAAATCATTAAGATGGTTGTTGATACATTTTAATAGTTGCTTCTCCTACTAAATTTGTAAATTGTTCTGTCATCCATTTATCTTTTTTGTCGAACCCCAAAGACAATTCAAGAGCCAACAATTGTTCACTAAATTCAATTTCCAAAAAAGATAATGGTACAAACTTTAATAAGCCATGTAATCTTAACCTACACAAAGCATGGACTTAATAACAGATGAACAGCAGCAGTATAACATATTTCCTATCAAGTACATAATAATATTTATGTCAAAATGCAACTAAAGGCAATGTAGACCTTCTAAAAACTAGATCAACATAGACAATAGTCTTGTTTCAATATTAATTAAGTACTTAGACCTTATAAAACCATTAATATACAACATTTCAAGCAGGAAAAGGGCCCCAATCAAACCTTAGCAGAAGTAAACACCTCATCTTTTGATTTTGCCTCTTGAATTCCATTTTCTATATTATCTCCAGAAGTCGATGATGCTTCACCATTGACCTTCTCAGTAACACTTTCTTGAAGACACAGTTTTTCCATCAGGTTGAAGCCCTCAATTGTGTCTTCGCTTTCTTTCATTTTATTTCCCAAGTAATTGATCAGTGTATTTAGTAGTCTAAATAAACTTCTTGCGATCTAAGATAACACCAAAGAAAATGTGTCATCAAGACAAACAATCTTTTGTTTATTAAATGCAATATATCATGCTTTCTGAAAGAACTATTTAATGCCATAGCATAGTGAAATTGACTCACTAGTTTTCTTTTCTACCAATCATAAAGACAGAATAGTTCCTCACTTTTAACTACCTGAGCCAATTATAGTACTAAAAAAGTAGAACTCACTTTAGACTTTTTTTCTGGAGCAACTTGATCTTGACCTTTCAGTTAGAAGGAATTAAGCAAGTTAATGTAGAATTTCTAGGTGTTTCTTTCTACTATTCACCAACAGAAAGTTTCACCTTGACCCCTTTGAAATGTTAGGACCAAACTGTAACCTTTTAGACAAGCTAAACTAACCTTAAATGCTGATATTATATAACAGACTCATAACTATTAAATCTTTTAAATCTAAATTCTAATTTTTCCCTTTTTGCAAGAGATAAGGAATAGTCTGAGGCCTGTAAACAGGCATCTGGAATGCAAGAAACAGAAGGAACAACCTGTAAACAGAATATAGGATGTTAATTAAAGACCTGAGCATTGAGGACACCGAATGCAGTTAAGCATAAATGATTTAATTTCTAATCTATTTTTGATGAAATATTGATTATGGCCAAATTTAAGAAATAGTCCAAAATAACCCAAACTAGAGAAATTGGATGGAATTACGTGGTTTAGCTTTAAGCTGAACTATCCAGTAGGATTCTCATAGGGTTATCTTTATTAGGAAACCAAAACTTACTGAATTTAAGGAAAATTGACAAGATCAATGACATGAAATTTGAGACGAAACACCAAAAAAAGAAAGAGAGAGAATCAATTACATTACGTCTAAAAAAACAGATTGGAAGAAGGTAACCATTTTGGAGGGGTCTGCTCGTCGAAGAGATCAACGACAATCATCTCTCTGATACATAAATAATAGTTGCAGGGATCCTTAACCTAATCTATTTAGGCAAGGAAGCCAACCTTCTTCCTCCATGAAGGGCTCTTCTCCTCATACAGATCAGCAGGAGGTTGTGCATTTCGATGAAAATTCCACCATCATCGTATCTCGGCGCGATCCGTGCTTCCTGGAAGAGGGTGGACGGGTCGCTGCGAAGCGAAGAGATTGCTCGAATGGCGCTCAGCACGCTGCGAAGGGAAGAGATCGGAGCTTGGCTCGCTGCGGAGAAAGACCAGACGAGGGCTCGCTCCGAAGGAAAAGAGCCGAAGCTACTAGAAGAGAGCTCACTGCGGATAATCAAACCCGATAAAGACTCTACCCGATCCGTATAAATATCCAAGGGCGTGCTACTTTCTGCATACCCACGTCGTTATTCACTTATAGCCGTTCGATTGTATTGTGGATTTTTCGTGTCCGTTCGATTGTAGCTCCTCGCTTTCTGCGAGGAGAAAGATAACGGCACGGAATGTTAGTGTCAGAATTCATAACGGTTTCAATTTGATGTCGCCGGCGAAGCCGATGCCTTCCTCATCGCCGATCAACTGCGTTCTGGTTCCCTTCCTCCACTTCTTCCTCGTCGCCGCCTGCGTCGCCCTCCCTCGCGAGTCAGTCTCCTCTGCTGCATATTACAATCCTTCGGTTATCGTTGTCCTCATCCGTTCCAAGGTCATTGCAGCGCCGATCTAAAGACGCTTAAAGTTGGCGAAGAACTCAAAGCAGAAACCTTGCCCCTCCGCTCCGGTCGACGCACTTATGAGCTTCTTGACCTCAGGAGATCCTCGTCGTACGAAGTCAAGATATCGTACCCGGCATCTGTTTGTTCTATTTCCCTAATGATTCATCGATTTCCCTTTTCTTTATCTGAATTAAATTCATGGTTTGAATCTCATTTGGAACTTCGCAATAGATACCCGCGAAATTTTCCATTCAGTTGCAGACGCCTGGACTAGAACTTCAGTCCACGAAGAATCGACGATTGCTGGATACAGAGAAACTCATTTTCAAGGCTGATCAAGAGGAATCTGTAACTAGTCATCCTATTTGGATCAACTTTTTAATTTTCACTTTTATTTTTGAAAAAACAAAAAATGTGAAATGAGATGATTTGGTTATGCAGGTTTTTGTAAGTTTGACCGTTGAAAATGGAGGTGTAATTGCCAAGAAAAGTGTGCCAGAGCGAGAACTGGTCATCTATAACATAGGTATGAATTCAACAGTTTTGTTCTCTATTAATCTTTGACCTAAAAGTTCCTACTGCTATGCATTATTCAAGTTTAATTGTTGAAACAATGTCATCGAGTTTCTGAATTTTTGGTCTTATGAATATTATCTTATTTGATGATATTTCAGTTTAAATTTGTTTTGATTGTTTTAGGTTTCTTACATTGATTTTCACAGTATATGTATGCCTCAAGTTATTCCCTTTATGTATATATTTATTTGTTCATTTATGTTTTGTGGTCAATGTGCATATAAAATTCTCAACTATGTACTCTATTCAGTTCTAGCATCACTGTTATGTTTAAACTCTATTCTGGCTGTTTGCCTTTCCTGCTTCGCTAGAGGATAGCATCCACTAAATAGTTTTCAAGCCTTTATCTCGTAGTATGGAATTGTTCGATCATCCCCTTTGATATATTTTTTTTTAACCAAAATTGTAACATTCCTCCATTGATCAAGGATTTCAGTCTCTTATAAGTATCATGAGCTTCCAATAATGAGGGTTTCAATTAATTCACATGAACGATTTGAACTCATTTTGATCCTACCAATTGATTGCGGAGCTACTAATCTGGACCTTCTAATTCATATATGTGGATCTCGAATCTATAAATGGGCGTTTTCTCAATATAAACAAAGAAAGGGGAAGTGACTTGGGCAAAAAGAATGAAGTGACTTAGACAAATCTTTTTGTCGTTAATCTCAGATCGATCGATCAAATATTGTTTAATATTCAACAGATAAAACATTCTATTATAGGCCTTTTAAATATTTTGTTATGAAGTTCACAACATTTAGCAAAATCAATATTAGCAATAGCATGGTTGTCAAACTTGGCCGATCATATAGAGCTCAACCAGTTAGATTAGGATTAGCAATTCCTAATTCAATATGGGTTGGTAGCTTGGGTGTATGCTTGAGCCCTAAGAAGTTATAAATACAACTAAAGTTCACATAGATCTCATTAAAAATGAATGAAATTGAATGAGAACTGGAGTGATGTTCAAAATTAATTGATTTCTTGCTGACCCGACAATTCCAACTTAGGAAAATGTCCTAAGCATGGCGATGATAGAAATAGGAAGAGAAAGTAAAATTTTTGTATAATCTAAATCTAGATTTTTTCACGGCCCAAGTTAACTCTTTCGTTTAGTAGAGGTGAGCTCACAATCTCATTAAAGATAAGTATGCCCATGAAATACCGAAGCATAACAAGTAAAATAAGTTAACACTCGGCAAGTCAAGCACCATAATATCTTTAAAGATAAGCTCCAAAATCCAGAAATGGATACATCTAAGAGCATCTACTAACTCATCATAGCATCCACCAAAGATAATTTGGAGGAAACAAGGTAATGTCAGCTAGGAAAAACTGAGTGAGAATGTAACAATATTTAAGTTAACAATGAGGAGGATTTCACATGAAATCTAATCATAACTATCACTTTAAGTTTATCATTATATATATATTTTTAAAAAAATCCCACTTATCTTCAAGTAAGATTACATGTTTCTGTTTCATGTATAAAATCTGAGTGGGACCTTTGGATTTCCTTTGCTCTCTAACATTGTAGGGAGGTTTACCAAGTGAGATCAAACACAAGTATGAATGCCTCACCAACAATCTGAAAATGCACATTCATTTGCAACCAATTGAATGTGCTGCCAACATAATGCTCGCAAATCTGCCAACAAGCTAACTAGAGGTTTATATGATGTTATATACAACATAGTTATACTTCTCTTCACTTTATTTATTATCATGACTCAAATTTAAATTTATTTTCATGTTATGACAAAAGCTTAACTCATATAACAAGTTAACTATCTAACGACAAAATGTAAACATGCTCGAAACTCATTATCACATAGAAGCACCAACACAATTACACTTGATATATTCTTAAGCATCCAAAATTTCACATAGACACAATAAAGCACCTATATATTCTATTCAATTTAATGAGCATGCACAATTTCATATTTTTACTACAACTATCGCTAGTAGATAATAAATATACACAAAGAAGAAGAAGCATGGAGGCCAATAAATTTTTAGGATCAAATGACAAGTATATAATTGAATAAATATAATACAGGGTTACTTCCTCAATTATAGTTTTCCACCCAGACGCCCTCAACCCCAACCCTTATAATCTCACATCATTAAATGTGACTATAATGGCGAGTAAGACTAAAAGTGACTGTAAAAGTGAAACCTCTCTTCATAGGGGTGAAACTTATAATCTCCCTACTTAACTCATTGCCACTCCTTGTAGAGGAGAAACACCGTGAAGAGGAATTAATCTGGAGAAGAGGAAGACAATGGACTTTTTTTTGTTCTGATGATTCCTTATTCTCTTGCAAATGAGGTATTAAAGAGGGGAAATATGTAGTGAGCCAACATGATACTTACAACCGTGCTGTAAAGCTCTTCACCATTTTTTGGCAGTATACTGAATGCGACTGCCTTATATTATAGCGAATTTGAAATTGAAAGGAAGAGGAAAGTTGAAGGATGCTCGCGATCATAGGGAGATAGTTGAAGATCTCATCAGATCTCACAGGGTGCAGAAATTGAAGGTGGTGAATGGTGGAGGCTTAGGTCTGCAGAGAATGCCAAGGTAGGAGGGGTCCTTGCAAGCACCAAGGGGAGGAGAATAGTTAGGAATTGGGTTGAGAGTGGATTGAGCGGGTTCAGTTTCAGGTAACGATTTAATAAGTATAGACTTAATAAAACAAAGATATAACAACATTTCATTTAGAAAGGAGAAAGTGAAAATCTTGGTCTTAGGAGAAGTGAGGCTCTACTTCCAGTAGCAATAGGCCCTACTATGCCTGCATAAGTTTGCTGTGCTGTAAGGAGTGCTTAGAAAGGTTGTGGACTTCTCCAGCCTTCAGCAGTTTTATGTGGTTCTGTTCAGGATTACCCCACCCTTTAGCAACAACCTCCTTTGACTCGACCAGGAATGAACTTCATGGCTGAAGTAGGGTTAATGCTGTTATTTTGCTGATAATAATATAATACTTAAAACTAATAGTAATATTTCTATTATTTAGAGTGTAAAATAAGGTTAATTCTGTAAGCTAACAATTATAGATTAGAAATATCAGGTAGTAGGTAATATGTGTGATCATGCAGTTATTATCAAGGTAAATTTGAAGGGTTGATATAATGCGTAATTATCAGGTAGTAGGTAATACAATATCAGGCAGTAGGTAATACGTGTAATCATGTAGTTATTATCAGGTAGTCATTATCTAATCTTCTTCCTCGGGATTGTTGGGTTCAGTGTCATAATATGAACCTTCTACACATCATTACATTAAAATATATATATATATATAATTTTACACCACTCATTTTTCTTACTATTCGAAAGCTCTTAAACCTCAAAGTGGTCTTCTAACCATTTATCATAATGTTTCTAAATGTACCTTCACAATACCTTTAATTTTAAGAACAAAGCCAGATGCATTACCTTCCAGAAGGATCAAATATCAAATCAGAACATAACAATCTCTTGCACTAAATGCTTAATGCTGAAGAAAATTCCACACCGAACCTTTATATACTTCCAGTGTCTGTTGGCACTGTTGCATTTTGCTATTCCACAATCTAATTTCAATCATGCTAATTGGTAAATAATAGCATTAACTTCAGATTACATAATTTAGGTGTGGTAGATTGATTGTTTTGGACTAGTATTTCCTGTATGAGATGGAGAGACATTCCACTCATTTTGAGTTTCAAAGCTTTGTTTTTCTTGTGAAGAGCCAGATTCCGGCAGCATCACAAGACCCTTCCAGTACATTTATTTCGTCTAACTTGTAAGCACAGTTGAATTTTATCTATGAACAGTTTGTCTCTAGAACTCTTTACATGTTGTCTAGATTGATATTGATGGCTAGAAAATCATTATACTTGTGCTTGATTTCTGCCCTACATTGTTGTCTTTTTTTATTTTTTGTTTTAAAAATCTTGTTAAGGTTTCCCTGTCTTTCCAGTTTGTGACGAGTTGACGTTAGGGATTCCACACAATGCTTGGCGGGTCGGGATTGCAGCTCTTCTGTGTTTGCTGCTTGGGGTGGTCTTATCCAAATTCCTTCCACTGCTAATAAACAAAGGCTTAGAAGCAGAAGCTGCAGCAACGATGACTAAGGATTCATGACTTAATAATCGAACACAGAGAACCTCTCCAAATTGAAGCCAAAGGAACTGAGAATATTCAAAGAAAGCCAAAATCAATTGAGCAAATCCTTCATCATATGGGCTTTTCACCATCCAGAGAACCTCATCTTCGTCTTTACCACTCATCTCTTTGTTAAAATCAAACATTGTATCTAAATCTTTTGTTGTCAGTGGGATGCTAGTGCATCATTTTCTTTTCTTCTTTCTTGTGTTATTTTTCAAAAAGTTCATTCCTCTTACACTCCAATTGGAGGCATAGTTTTGTAAGAATTGATCATTTTTGTAGAATTATTGAATTTTAGTATGAAGCATATAAATGGGCTGTTCTTTTGGTTAAATGATCAACCATATGATTTTAGTTTAAAGTTCTCAGAACTTCTGTATACTTTACAACTTTATTTCTTATGTTGAATTATCTGAAACTAAGATGTTTTTTTCCCCCTCTTTTCAAGTCCCTTTTAATATAATGTCGATGTGTTAATAAATACTTAAACTATTAGGGATCTATTTCTCATTCTAAAGGCAACTGATTTAAATCTACAAATATGCAATTTATCAAATTCTTACAAGTAACGTTAGAATGATCTTCGATCTCATCGAGTAATATTATTGTATTTTTCCTCCAAATAAAATACACAATTATAGGATACTAAGTCTATCACAAACACTTCTTAATTTATTCTGACTATCGATAAGAAATTTTTGTAGGATCGAATTAATTGTCCCAGAAAATCTAAAAAAAACGAGTAATAGTGTTGCTACCGAATAGGTAAAACAAAAAAACTCGCATGAAAAATATAGATGATGATCCGGGAAAAAATTAGGACAACATAAATCCTAAATCCTAATTCCCAACATCATCTAAACTAGCTTAGTATCGATAAAAAAAAAAGTAACAAGAATAATCAGTTTGATCAATCCACATTTAAAAACAAACTAATCGGTTAACTGGAAATTTATTATTCCAGCATACAAAGTCTTATCGCAAAGTCATAGAATATTCAATTTTGAAAAAAAAAATTACAATAAGGAATCCTAACTTATTGTTGCCTCTAAATTCCAATGGCTCAATCATATGCCAAATTTATGTCAGCATTGTACAACAACTAGGAAATGCTCCTAATGAAAATAACAAGAACATGGGATCAGGAACCCCATTACGACAACTATTCAACTGTTAACAGTACAACATTTCGATATTACCGGTGCCAAACTCAGCGACAAATCAGACACTTACCATTGTTGATTATCTGCCATATCCAGGTGGTGGTGATCTCATTGGTGGCAGCAACCTCCAATTTGAGTGTAAATTATCTGCCATATCCAGGTGGCGGTGACCTCCAATTTGAACCTCTATCCAGTGCAGCATACCTATTATTGGCTTGCTGGTGTTGGCCATATGATCTCCCTCCATGGTATTGAGTTGCTGCTGGTGCCCTATCAGTGCCATAATGTCGATCCCGCTGCTGGCCTCCATTGTCATAGTAACCTCTGTAGTTAGCATTGTATGATGATTGTGAATGTGAATAAGCTACATGTGTTACTGGTGGAAGAGATGAAATGTCATTAACAGAAGGATATGGATATCCTGGACTCTGCGGGTAGTACGCTGGCACGTTGCTGCGAGCATCAACATGGCTGTTTCCATTATAGGGGTAATGTGATCTATTGTAATGATCTCTTTCATAATGAGATGGAGGGGGCCTGTCATAGTAATGCGACGACGTAGAAGAAGCATGCCAGTGACCAGGACCATCATTTCTGTGACCATAATATTGTGAATGGCCAATCTGGTGTTCTTCCCTTGATGTTGTTCTCGGATCCACATCATATCTGCTGTTTGAATATTGTGTACTCACTGCACCGGCATTGTATGGAAATGGCGCAGGCCTAGAAGTTGAATGATGGTTGTCTCGACTTATCTGTAAGCTGTTGACAACAAGCCGATGTGCAGCATCTCCGAGTTGTTTTCCAGAAATTGATTCAGCTGGATTACGCCTGAGAAAGTACATACACAAGACAGTAAAAAATTCAGCAAACATCTCAAGTGTAAAGAAAAACAGACTAAAAAAGTGGATGTCATTAGGTTGGCTTCATTCTTTGTTAAGAGCAAAATATAATTTATAAAACACAAAAACAAAACAAAAAAACACGATCAGATGATAACTAGTACAACCTTCCACTATCATACGGCCTCCTGCCAGCGTCATCATATGGCCGCCTGCCATTTTCATATTGCCTCCTGCCAGTGTCTTCATGCCACAAAACTGGCGGTGGCTTTAAATCGTTAGAAGTTACCATCTACAGCAAGGAGACCATATTAAAATAAATGGAAAATACTAGAGAATTTATGGGAATTCAAAAACTTTGAACAAAAGATAAGAAAAGCTTCATGGAGTCTATAAAATCATAAATTACAATCAACAGTTAATTATATAAACAAAGAATACATTTCATCCTAAAAAAGGTGCAATTACTCTGGCCAAAAAGTGATGGAGCTTAAATTAGTTTATGCAATTATATCATATTTAAAGTGTGGTTTTGAGCAATTTCAGGAAAATTGTGGTGGACCTCTGATTGAAACTAGGCAGTTTTTTTTATTGTCATGTGATTTCCACTGTTCTTTGTTTCGTCTTCGGCCAATGTAATCCTGTGTTATTTTTTTTTCCAATGTCTATCTACTCTTCTGCTGCACCTTCCTGACTGACTTGATTTCACCAAGTACAACATCGAGTGCTTGGGTGCATATGCGACATGAATTGGAGTTGCTGCTTTTGTCATTTCCACCTCTACCAAAACACAGCGAGAATTTGTGTGACCTCATTCCACAACAGCAAGATGGTGCTCATGCTCCAATCGCCAGACAGGAAACTTTTATTCCTTTAAAAATTCCTTCAAATTTTAAAATCAACAAAATAATCCTAAATTTTAAAGAGATGAAAATGATTTTACATAGCCAGCATATCATTATTATGTCAGATAAAGTAAAATAATAATAATGCCTATAGGGCAATCTGATATAATTTTAAGTCAGGATTTTTTATTTTACAAGAGAATTAACTTAGTCTCTCAAAGTCTTGATTTCTAATATCTCTGGCAAAGTTAGAGAATTATACTTTACCCTTACCATTTGCAAAATCCATACCAATGATACACTGAAGGCCACACTTACCATCTGTCAAAGTTAATTTCTTCTCCATATGATACACTGACAACACCACCATCGCTCCATGCGATCATCTCTCTCACACCCTAACCCATTGGCTGCCCCCTTCGCTCTCCAATGATTTAAGCTTCACTGATGGCCACCCTTGCCTTGGCCTTTTTATTCCTGACACTGATTAAGGTAGATAAACAACCCGTCTCTGCCTTGATGACTGAGATCCACTCGCCGACAGAAAAACTTCTTCTCTCACTATCCTTGCGTCTTTTTTATCTTTAAAGCTTCCAATTATATATATATATATATAATTATGAAAATATTTTTTTCATCTTTCATGCCATAGATGCAATCTACCACCTATAGTTGTTTTAAATGGTGACCATCAGAGTTAAATCTTTGCTACAGAGTAGAGACAATTGATGAAAAAAATATTAGAGGTATCAGTAAATGCCATGTATTTCTATAAGTGTCAATATGAAACTTTGGCATATGAAATGGTTAAGATGAATGTTTGAAGTGTTATGTTAGAGTCAAAAAGAACAAGATACCTACATACCATTAACAATTGGGTATAAGCCAACACAGATCATTTTCAAGTATAAAGAAAAACAGCATGGTTTGATTAGACAAGATGAATCAATTAGAAGCAGTGGAGTAAAAAAAGCTTGAGTGACTTAAGCGAGAAGACTTTCCACAAACTACTGATGTTCTTAAATTCCAACCAACTAGTCCCTATCTGTAGCCAATCAAATTCAACCCCACACATGAACAAAGGTCAACCAAGGAAATAGTAAGGAAATAGTTGCTGAATTATGAGATGTTCCCACTAACTTGAATGGAGATAAATTGTCAATCATCGTGCACAAATGAGTAGTTGGAAAAGAGATGTTTCATCAAAAAGAAAGCTTGATGTCAATTAGGATAAGCCAGGTAATGAAGGTACTAAGTAAATCATATCACTAACAGATATATCTAGCACCACAACTAACAGGTAAACAGATGTATACCTTTTCTGGGAAAATAACACCTGCAGGTGGTTGAGTGATATGCTTATGTGCATCTGGAAGTTTGTAAATTGAACATCTGGAGAAAGGAACGGTTACACTCTTTCTTTGAAGCAAATACCAAATAGGCAGAGAATTGGAGCTTACATGACTTGATTATCCATTATATCTTCCTTTCCTTTAACTGGAGATTTGAAAATCGGAGGACATGGATCTCCACCACAAAGACATAAATACCCATTCATTCCACCACTGCATAGAGAACAAATGGCATAACAGATCAAACAGTTAAATACTCTTCTTAAGGTGATTGAATTTTTGTTAAAACAGCATGCCACAAGTGCCAACAATTTGGGATTAGCCATATATATTAAATTTCACAATTGAACTATGTGTAAGCTATTATTAGTAACATTACAATTTTAAATCACTTTTAATGATATCAAATAGAATTATTGTCTCCCATTTCTTAAAGATTTTTCTGTATCTATTTTCTTCCAAACATGCTCTCTGAGATTCTCCATTTATGTGACACTAAATTTTTGTAATTTCATTAAATATCTTTATCATTTGACAGATTAACCAAAATGGCTAGCAACCATTCGATATTACTAAATAGCATTGGAACAAAAACAACCAGACACGAGCTATAACTTGCTAGCAGACTTTATAATACAAAAACTCTAAAAAAAAATTGGCTTTCTAAAATAGCTATTTAAAAAGGTCACACTACCACTATTCTTTAAATGAACAATAACTTAAGGATATTTGTCCAATCAAATAAAAGTAGAATATCATTTCTCAATTGTTTTCTCACTCAGCAGAGGCATTCGCGCAGATATATACCTGGCCATAGGATCAATTTTTTCTTTTGCTTCAGCCTTCTCCTTGTCAGGCAAATTTGATAATCTGCTTATCAAAGAGAAAATGTATGGGGAAAGAGTGTGGGAAACATTCACAAAAAGCATGTCCGACATAATACTGTTCCGGCGGACTTCCTCCTCCTATCAAAATATAACCACACATAGTGAACCTATTTTCATATTCAGAAGAGAACATGATTCTGATTTGCATGCAACCACTAATACCGTTAAAGTATGTTCCACTTTTCTAATCTCTGAAAGTAAGCGAGTTTCATCGATGAATGGTAGCTTAGCAATTCCCTGAGAAAAAAAGCAATGATACCATCAAATATTGTAATGTTGAAAAGTATAATTAAAGGAATTTTCACGATAGTTAAATTTTTTTTATTGTCTAACCTGCCAAGCATATCTCTTTCCATTCATATCCACTTCAAAATCTGAATAAAGATGATTAAAAAAATATGAGAAATGCAAACGGAGGATAGGCTTTATCAAGTTTCAGTTACCAGTTGGATAGAAGTCAAGAATCGGAGATGTTGGATCAGACATCAATTGTCTATACTGTAAAGGAAGTGCATGGGAACTGTAACAGTATATAAAATATCAGCCAAAATAATTAATAAAATGATATAAAATATAATTATTGATATTAATTGAATCACCTTGCAGCTGGAAAGACCCCCATTAATTGATTGAATGGTTTAAAAGGTGAACCGAGAGTAAAGCTTATGTTAAAGCTGCCTAAATCTTTCATATCAGAGGCAAAAGGAGCATAATGGTAAGGGTAGAACCTGGTAACAGAAGAAAATATTGTAGAATGGACGTATGTGTACATACATAAAACAGAAAAGATAATTATGAGATCTAATTTAAACATAAGTATTGCACTGCTGAAGGCAGTGTTGTGGACCAATCATAAAAGTAAAAGGCTGCACATGCCAATTGCTTATACCTTATTCACTAAAACTACTTCTCCCAAAAATTATAGCTAAAATGAAACATTCAAACTTCAAAAAAAAAAAGTCAATTCATTTTTCCCATTTTTTTTACAAAGAAATAAATTACAAGAATGACAGTGTGTCAGTTTAACAAATGAAATAAAGGAAAAGCACCAGATAGATGAAAAGGCCAGCAAGTTCTTCGCATCACACTACTTAAAGTTGGAACCAATATTCACATTGACCAGTAAGACAACACAGGCATCTTATTCAGTCTTGTCCGACAAGGGGTGAATTATTCTCATCCAAACAGGACAGGATGTACCATATATCAAAATAAGAACTAATGAAAGCCAAATGAGCATTTAAAAAGCTTGTTTAAAGTATGGTTAATTAATAAATCTACTGCTAACTTTTAAGTTTTTAACAAATCATCACAAACTCTCTGTTTTACAAAGATATAACAATTTCAATTTTGTAAACAATCTATCATGACAAAAACTAGCCAACAATATTTTAATTAATTTTTCAAGTATTATTTTACATAACATTCCATGTCATTTTGTCACCTCGTTATATTTTTTAACGACCAAATGTGTCATATATTACTACTTTTATCAATTAAACATTATTTAACTATAGCAAATTTTACATCTTCTAAAAACTGTATTTGAAATTCTTAAATCAATATATGGCATGGAGTAATAATATTCATCAAGAAAAAGTGGCATTTGATGTGTTATGTCAAGAATGTGCAAGATTTGTCACAGTATGTGATGTACTTATGATAGATTTGTTACAACCCAAAAAGTTCAGGATACATTTAATAGTCAACCCTATACATCAAATAATATTCAATGAAGTTTGTTAACCAAAAAAAATGCAAACCATAGAATAAAGCTGTCAAATAAAATAATATTCAAAAGATCAGGAAACTAACTCATTGTTCACAACAGCCAGAATATAATATCAAAGGCATAGAAATAGCATGTAAATCAATAAGTTAGAGATTTGGATTTCAAAGAGCATTGGTGGAAATGGTTATCAAGAAGATAGAGTTGAAGTGATCAAAGTTTGAAACTTTGAGTCCTGACGAAGTTTCATTCTTTGACCAAACTAACATGATTTTGGTATCATGCCATACGGTGCTAATGGAGAATTAGAGATGGCAGGAGGAGTGAGATGAAGAAGAGAAGACAGCTATACCTAAGAGCAAGGTATATATGGTTAAGCCCATATATTGTGTCAATTTAAATATTTAAAAACAAAATAGAGAAAAAGCAACTTGCAAATTCAAGCATATAAAATTGAAAATCTTACCATTGCCATGAGCAAACTCCTTCATAGTAATAGTGCATGACCCAGCACAGGCCTTCAGTGTACCTCAAGACCTAACAAAAACAGAAAGCAAAAAGACTAGGTAATTGACACAATTCTTACAATTCTTTGAAGTTATGGTAAATTTTTAAAGTTGGATCATATTAGATGAGTGTCTAAAGGCACAATGCCCATCCTCTAGAAAGAAACTAATCGCTATTTTTCAAAACAAAAAAAAAGGATAAGTGGATAACAGAACTCCTTCATGGCCTTGCCTATGACAACACATATGATAACAATGCAGTTACAGTTATAGAACCCAAGGTGTTGGTTCATTCAAAATGCGCGTCTATCACAAATCAAGTCAATGGCAAACAGACTTCTTCACACCGCATGAAGATACGCATTTGCAAAATTAGTGATATCAATCAAATGCAATATCATTCCTAGGGCCTTAATTAACCAAATCCAATCCAATTTCTTTGCTACTGCAAAATTTTATCTGAATAAATCAAATAGAAGGATCCAACAAAGTTCTTGATAACCAATACAAAAGTTGTCATGATGGGACCTAGAGATGCATGAGAAATAACACAAGGCTCCCAACCCTTTTTACCCAAGTCAACTTCTCATTTCTTAAAAGCTGACTCATGCACACATACCCACAGTTGAAGAGGAAATGCTGACCAGTAGGCCAAAGAGTCAGATAATGCAACCTTCTAGGAATATAGACTTTCAAAATGAACCAATTAGTCGGGTTTGGACTTTGGATGCCAATGCAAATGGCCATGACTATGCATCATAAAACCATTGTGAGAAGAAAATCATATAGCCAAGAAGAATGATATATTTTTATTTTGTCATGATCAAATCTATTGTGAGAATTGAGAAGAAAAACATGGCTAAGCGGAAGGTATTATTTCATTGCATTTATTATTACAATGTTTCTTTCTTGTTAGATAACAAGAACTTACTGCTATCAACCTACAGTAGATAAACAGAGTACAACCAGCCATTTGCTAAAAGTAATATGAGAGATGTCATGGAAAATGTTTAGGATTTTCTGATGCAAATAAAACTACCAGACCACTTTAAACTATATGAGTAGAATATAGTAAATAAATTCATGGTCTAATAAGTGGAGAGAAGAAGACATTTGTTGTTCTCAAAAGAGAGAGAAAAGGGACAGTGAAAGAAAAACGAGGAAGATGATCTCATTAGCATCAATCTATCATGCACATTGGTTGGCAACAGAACAATACCACCTCTCCCAATGAAGCACAAAATAAATTTTTAAACCGTATTTACGGTCATAAGATATAAAGGCTAAATCGTATCACTAGTTAACTAGCTTGTTAAATTTCAAATCATGTCTAAATTAATGTTTTATTTGATAAAAGCCAATTTCACCAAATAGATAAGCAAAACATATATTACATGAAGTGTTTAAAATTTAAATCAAAATATAAATTCTTTTATATGTATCTTAGTTTGTGAACGCCCATTTTTATATGTTTGCGTTCGTACTGTATTTTTTAGATTGATATGCAAATATTTCATGAGCAATTGTAGAATGCTTGGTAATCATTAATCTATGTCATGTGATATCTGTAAGCTATGCTACCTGAATTTTGATACGAGTATTCAACTTGAGTGTGAATTTAAGTATTCAACATGGCTATTTCTAAAAAAGTAGTGATCAATAGAGATAGCAAGTGTCCACTGGGAGTGTGGATGCCTAACTGCTGACGTAGATACAGAGGGACAGAAGAAAAGACCAAGTATTAAAGTACCAAGTATTGTTTATATTGATTGCTTAAAATGTTTATTTTATATTTTATATAGTAGATGTAAATTAAAATTTTGACACATGAGGTTATACATTGTGCTTAATTAAACTAATATTATTTTGAAAATATGTACTGTATATGCATAATTTACAGTATACCAATTATTAAGCTTTTTTAAAAGCTTGATAAATTATAAAGGTTTCAACAGATTAAACTAATCACTTACAACATCTCTTTGAATTGCCTCAATTTCTTCTGGAGATCGTGCAGAAAATTTTTCTTGATAATATCTTTCTTTCCATCCAGGATCTCCTAGTTTGACCTGTCACATTAAACAAGAATAACTGGTCAACTAATGCCTAGCACGGGATACTTAAATTAAATGAAAACAAAAACTCAGTATCCATGGGTCAGTCTCAAGCCTGTTGCATAATCCAACAACTAAAATCCACTCTACTGACAGAATGAGCAATTATTGGTCAAATATTTCCAACAACTAAAATCCACTCTACTGACAGAATGAACAGAACTTTGTGATAAACCAAGTTTTCATGGATTTAAGTATTATTAAATATTAAACATAACTTTTCAAAGAGATATCCCTGTTCTACAATAGGTGTAGAACAGAAATATAAATCCAGTTTAAATCAGATTAAAATTGAATAAATTTCAGACCACATTCTCCAAGGGCATGGTTGTGGACAGGAGAGAAAAAATGTGCATGCCATCCTCATATTCAACAGAGGTACAGAAATGTTCTTATATAACAGATAACAGGACCAAAGAGATAATAGAATCAAATAAAATAAGTCCAACACCAAAAAAAATCAAGAGTTATAGACATAAACCTTATCCTCTTCTGGATTTTCAGAGTTAAAAAGATCAGATTTCTCCCGAAGCAATTCCTTAAGCTTTGTCTTCAACTCCTCTTTATTTTCTTGTACCTAGAAATTGAAAACAAAATTTTTAAATTGACAACAAAAATTTTAGTACTGTCTGCATGAATATGAAATTGAAGATTATCTTACTTCTACTTCAAGACTATTCTCGGCCTCAACAATTGCTGCACCTATTGTTGCTCCTCCAGAAGACAAGCGAGCAACTTTTTGGGCTTGGAAACTAGCCCCTTTACTATCATAGTCTTTGGATTGGTTAGCCTAGATGTCAAGTGTCATAGATTAGTAGTTTGTGCTATCTGATTTTCATTTCTCATAGTTATTATTCTTTCAGAGTCTGAGGAAGCACCAACTTGTTGATATGGTGAAGGCAAAGCACCCGATGCAAGTCGTGAGCCTTGAAAACGAGTGACAGGAACTATGGAATCAGGTCTCACTTGAGGGTCGATATCATCTCCTCGCTTCATTTGTGTCTTTTCCCTCTTAATTCTTTCTGCTTGGCGCTGACAAAAATAAAACCAGTAATGAATATCACCAAAATTTTGATGATAATGTCACATCAAACGACCGAATGGAATTTTATGTGGTTATAGCACTAGTAATAACTGTATTGGTTAAATAGCTTTTAATTATGTTAATTGAATTTTTTAATCATCATTGAGTTTAATTGTCATCTTTGAATATGCTCATACATGCTTGACATACCTTTCTCATTTTATCATATCTATTTTTAAATATCTTTTATCACTTTTCATCAATTGAAGCTCCACCTAATTGCTTCGAGATAATAAAAATTTATTCATTTTCTTTTAAAGTATCCTATACATCCATAAAGTATCACATGGAGTTATATGGAGCTTCCTAATATATATTTTATCAAACAATAAAGTTGATTCTGAAATAAATAAAAAATTGTAAATGTATCCCCTTCAAACAAGCAATCTTGTGGTATTAGGAAGAAACAATAGAGTTTAGTAAATCATGTATTGCATAAATTATATGATATATGAAACTTGTAAGGAAACATTTAAAATTGCATGGAACATGTGGACCTTGATGCAGATTAGACATATATAATAAATCAAGTAATAAAGTTGTTTCTAAAATAAATAGCAAATTTGGAACTGACTTGATGCAAACGAGCCCTCTTCTGGAATATTTTGTCTTCATATGACCCAACAGCCTGAATGAAATGTTCCACTCTGCTCAAGTTGGGCTGGCAGGAACAAAAACAGTTAGGTTACCCAGATGCAAATTTGAAAAATAAAAAGGGTGAGAAAATTCAAATCTTGTATACCTTGCTTGAGTCAGTTAAATAGCCACTCATTACTTGAAATTCCTTCTTGTACACAGCCATTAACAAATTTATTGCACCCTGCCACCATGAAGATTAAAACAACATCGACAGCTAGTGAAAAATCAAGAAAAGGGGTACATGATGACATCGAATGATTAAATTTCTTAAATTTCCAAATCTGAACCATTCACAAACCTCTCGAATTTCTAATGTTGGCATATGAGGAAGGAAGTCATTCCCAACAAAGAAGCATATGAAGATGAAATCATCAACTATGCGTTCAAAGTCAACTTCAAAAGGAGGATTAGGGATTCTGAATTCATATTCCAAATACTCTCGCAGAGTCCAAATGTTAAGAAACTGCATTTTCATTCAATTATGGTAATGTTTACCATGTTTACTAAAAAAACATATGAAAAAAGACAAAGTATGTACAAGCAAAATCAGACCTGGTAAGGTTTTTTGGCAATAGATGTGTCTTCACTCTTTTCATCAAATTCCCCAGATTTTCTTTTTGCATTCCCTTGGCAAACTGCTGCTAAATGGCCCATCTGACCACACAAGAAGCATTTGTCCTGCTGCCCAGGAGTGAAAACAATCTAACAAGCCAAAAACAGAGATTACACATGTAAATATTCCATCTCATGAAAGAAACTACCAAATATATGACTGAACGTAAGTTAATTTATTAAGAAGATGGTCAATCAAAACAATCAATATTTTGGAAACCGAAAAGAAATGTATTTACAGTGTTGTTCACCAAATACAATACTTGAACATACAGAACTTTATCCAAAGTTCATGAACAGAACATGCAAAGTGAATCATATTTCTAGCATCAGCAGGAAATGGGATTAAGCACTAACCTCTCTCAAGATTGAGAAGTGCACCTCATGCGTGGCCAAAGCCAACATGATCAAGTCAGCATCCTGAAAAGAAAATGATCATGAAGCTCAAATATAAGAACACATAAATTCACACAAAATAGACAATGCTAAGGGAATGCATGAAAGTTAGTGAAAAATTAAAAACTGTGCAGATGAAACGTTGACATGATCTCATGTGTCATGAAAAACAAGATAACTACTCTGCGATGGTAAAATATGTAAAAATATCACCCACTCAGACAGAACAGCTAAAAACATAACATACCAAGCCATATAAACAGTGTCGAGTGTTTGGATCATAACCAGGCAGATTCCGCTGGAGACGGACATAAGACATAATTTTGTGTTCCCCTTCACCAGGAACATTAGCATCAGAAAGGATAACCTACAAGGAATTGCATCATAACCAAAACAAAATGTTTGTATTTTGTTGTCAACATTGTACATCTGATTGACACATTAAGTATAATGAATATAAAGGAACAATTTGTTGTTTCCATGACAGAAAAAGATTTGAACTATGAAGCACAGAAATAATAACTTGCATACTTTTATTCGTTTCCAACCAGGGTCATAATTTAGTCGGAGATGTATATAGTACTGCAGCGCAATTGATAAAACAGCCATAAATTCAGTTCCAGGAGTAATAACATTTGAATCAAAAAGTTGTGACTCCTTTTTAGGAGGAAGCTTTCTGCCTTCCATTTCGAATTCTTGGCGTAGCTTCTCTTCTTCAGCTGCCTGCAACAGGAGCAACTGAATGATAATATGTCACTAGAACTTAATATTGCATGTGGTTGCTAATCACAAAGCCTAGGTGTCACATTTCTACATGAATGATATTGTTCTGTGAAAAATATACAGCAGAGATGTAAAGTTATAGGCATGCCCACCGCATCAGCTGCATCTTTGGCTGCTCTAAATCTTCTAGAACGCTGTTGGTTCATCTTAGCTCTCGGCGCAACACCATCTAAAGACAGTTTAATTATTAATGCACTATCGGAAGTAAGAGGGAAATAATCGCACATGGATTCAAGTTTCCAACTACTAGAGAAATCAATAATGAAAACAAAGATATATCTCATAGAATAAAGCTATAAACTCAAACATGGAATATTAAAGAGATCATAGGGAATTAAATATTGACATTCTAAATATCAATGAAAACAAATATTACTAACAGAACTCACCAATTGCCATATATAGCAACTTCCGAGGACGCACCATGACGAAGAGTCTGTCGATGTAATCAAAAATGCACTGAAAGACCTCATCGAAGGTCGTGGGAGCAGGCTGTTGAAAATGTGGAGATGAATCAGCACAAAAAAAAACTTTCAATTTGCATGCATCGTATATTGTGTAAAAGAATGTCGTGAAATGCAAATGCATGGAATGTACAACGACTATAGCATAAGTGCAAAAGTGCATCAAGCAGAATTCCAGCAGCAACAAAGAATGAATGGAAAGCATAAGAAATCCACAATATAGCACTGAGAATAATTCACCTCACAGAAAGAGAAAAATATTCTTATTTGAAAGATCATCCAATACAAGGGATCATGACCCTTCTTCTAAAAAAAGTCTTAGAAGTGTTGAAGACAAACTCAACTCATAAGACTGGACGGTGAGTTTAACAGAATATGGCTTCA
>JBBUKS010000104.1:6710734-6737869 GCA_038050645.1 Hedychium gardnerianum | reverse complement strand
AAGAGAGATAGCGGTAGAGTTGTACACTTGACATGATCGAGCAGTTGATCAGGTGTCACATTTAGCTCGTAGGTGTCATTAGAAACCACAAGGAATGATGACCATGATTGTCTAAACCTATTAGAAATTGAGGTCAAAGAGAATCAACTCGGCAAGATACCTTCGCTTCAGGAAAGTTCGTATGCACGAACGTTGAATTGAGAGAGTTAGACCGAGCGGAATCTTAAGAGGACGTTCTTGCCCGTACAGGGGGATGAAAAGAACATTTTACCTGCACGAGTTCCTCAAGATACTATAAAAAATTTAAATATTTTTATAATAATATAATATTATTCATTTTAATTTAGACCCTCGTAATTTTATTTTTAGATTTTATCCAAAAAATCTCATATCAATAGAAACCACATTTAGCTCGTAGGTGTCATTAGAAACCACAAGGAATGATGACCGTGATTGTCTAAACCTATTAGAAATTGAGGTCAAAGAGAATCAACTCGGCGAGATACCTTCGCTTGAGAAAAGTTCCTATGCACGAACGTTGAACTGAGAGAGTTAGACGAGTGGAGTCTTAAGAGGACGTTCTTGCCCGTACAAGGGGATGAAAAGAACATTTTACCTGCACGGGTTCCTCGAGATACCGTTAGGATGAATGAAATTTAAATATTTTTATAATAATATAATATTATCTATTTTAATTTAAATTTTTATGATTTTATTCTTAGGCTCTATCTAAAAGGTTTCATAAGAGATATTTTTCTTATAGGCCTATGACCTTTTCCATATATTTTTAATGTGAGACTTTGTTTATAATCTTATAATTCCAACAATCTCCCCCTAAAACGAAGGACCACACGATCCCCTTGTCCGATCCTCGACCCACTATGTATTTCTGCCCCTCGGTCCACCCGATCTACTAGGACTTTCTTGTCTAGCTGCAACTAAGACTTCTTGCCTGGTGTCTAGTCCTCTTGATTCGAACACGAAAACCCCTACTTCCTTTGTTTGAAGTTAATATTCTGCTCATATGACTCGATTAGACCATAGCTCTTGTGCATAGTCGACGATTAAACCTTCTGACAGTCCGGACTCTGATACCAATTATTAGGACCGAAGGAATTTAGATATCTCCATAATGATATGATATTGTTCACTTTGAACTTAGATCCTCATTATTTTATTCCTGAACTTTATCCAAAATATTTCATACTAATGGAGAGAATTTTTTCTTATAAATCTATAATCTGTTTAATGTATTTTCAAATGTAAAACTTTATTTATAACTTTACAACCCAACAGATACATCAGATTGATTCGATGATAATAACACTAGAAAATCAACCGATCGACAATGAAGATTAAAGTGATCGAATCTTTCCAAAAGACTGTTTTCCCATCGTTCCATGTACAGCTTTATAAACAGGGTAAGAGAATGAACAGAATCAGGACAGAGTTATCCTGATAAACAGCATTCTGACTATCACTATTAAGTACAGGTTGATGAATCATTAAGAAGAAGAAGAGATTCAGTGATTGAATTACTTTTACCAGAGAATCATTGAAGGTCGAGTAAAGATTCGGTAGGCGAATCGATCTGCTGAGAGCTTATTAGCCATGAACTTGCTTTGGACCACCGCCGGGTGATGATGCTTTACAATCGATCGAACTGCCACCAGCTATGCATCTCATTCACCATAAATGTTCATTATGACAGCTTTGGCACTTCACAGACCAACACCAGCTCTAGCTAATGCAGCTGTGACTGAATCAGATGCTTCTTCGAGTGTGCGCTGCTTCTTCACTGTATTAAAGGCCTCTATAATATCTCCGGCTTCCCAATCGTCAAAATCATCAACACCGATACCACACTCGAGTCCAGCACCAACCTGCAACCATGAAGAACCTTTACAATATCAGCGTCGATAGTGATTCATATAACATTTAGTGTTACCAATAGAATGATATAGTGGATAGTGATTCCTATAACATTTAGTGTTATCAGTAGAATGACATACCAATAACGTTTACTGTTACCAGTAGATCATAGTTAAAATTTTATCAGTTCTGAAGAATGTGTTCGCCAAAATCGACTTAATTTGTAAGTATGACAAACATTGTTCAAGATATGGCATTCCAAAATAATGATGTAATCCATCGAGGCATTCATCAGAAGAACCTGTAAATAATCAAGCTCTATGAATTTATTATGAAGAAAATGACAACAAACTCTTGTTTTCCTTTTGTCATTTCCATATTTGTTATTTAGAACATTTGTTAAACTACTTTGATTAAAGCATTGTTACTAGAAAAAACATTGTTTCGGTGCTATTTAGATTTTTTGGCACATACCTCTTTTACATCTTCTTTCACCCGCCTCAAAGAATCAACTGTACCAATGTGAATTATCTTCCTGTTTCGAATAACCCGGACACCACATTCTTTCGCTACCTTTCCCTCAGTGATCATGCATCCAGCAACGCGCCCACTGCCGCTACTGAATGCTGCTCGAACTTCTCCTGTTCCTATTTGTATTTGCTCCTAGAAGAAGATGTAATATAAACCAGAATTTAGACCAAACATCTTTAAGGAAGAAGAAGCCCGATATCAGCAAAGTGTTCACCTCGACTGGCTCTAGAAGTCCTTCCATTGCATTTCTCATGTCGTCAATAAGGTCATAGATAACTCTATACAATCGAATCTCGACGTTCTTCTTGTCAGCATAACTCTTCACTGAGCCAGGTGCTTTTACATTGAAACCAAATATAACAGCCTCAGAAGCAGCAGCCAGGTCGACATCGCTATTGCTAACCTCCCCAGGAGCTTGAAGGAGGAACTTCAAGTTAATGCTGTCTTGAGGGAGCACTCGAAGAGCTTGTCTGATGGCTTCGATTGAACCCTATGGCGCATACAAGAGATAATATTGGGAAACAAGCTCGATGTGATACAAACATACAAGATAACATTGTTTGGCCATCTTACCTGAACATCAACCTTTAAAATGATGTTCAGCTGATGCATATGTAGACCTGTTTGTTTTCCCATTGCAACAGAAGAAGCAATGGAAGATAGGGTGACCTTTGTTTCCCCCGCCTTTGCAGATATCCGTGTAACTCTTAATGATTCTGCGCAAATTTCTGCTCTTTCGCGCGCAACATTAAGGGTTTCGATGGCCTCAAACTCATCACCAGCAATAGGAACATTATTCAAACCAATAACCTAGGAAATCAAGTATCCAAAATGTGAGGTGTTGGGATGAATAGTAAGGTACAAATCTGAGGGGTCTTGGGATGACTAGTTCATCACGATATAAGTTTTATCATTCAACATTATTCAAAGATCGAAACCTAAAGTCTCCCACGTATACAAATGATAAATCACTAGCTATGTGTCACATTGAGCATTTGGTTTCAAGGCTACCAACTTATTATGGTCATCAGATGTGTGAAAAAAACAAAAATTCTATTTGCAGTTTCCATTGTTCTTATCTCATCCAAGCATATACAAATTTAATAACTACGACAATGCGTTTATATGGTATTGAATATGTAATCTAGCAGAACAGTAAAAATAAGTCAAGTAAGCATTTTGCAAAACACCTCTATCAAAGTATGGATCATCAGAAAATTGCAGAAGGCCAAGCAATTGGGTATTCCTTGTATTTCTAAGAAGTATTAATTTTGATGCATAAGCAGACTAACATCTATAAATGAGTTTTCTATGTAAGATTTCTGCAAACTAAATGTGAGAAATGGATTGTGTCCACTCCCAAGGAAGAAAAGAGAAGGAAAGAAGATGCAAGGAAAACAAAATAAAAGCTTTTTTTTTTTATGTGGTGTTAGTATTTAACAAAATTGGAAGAGAAAAAGGCATGAAAAGAAACTAATATCTGATTAAAACTGAAATATATGTTCAAAGTAATATCAGAAACTCCTAAACATAAAGTCTGTATCTGGTTTTTATAACTGTAATATGGCATTAGTGTCAAATGCAGATTGTAATGCTGTTAGGACATATACATGGATGCTTGTGTTCCATAAAACATCATGTTCTAGCAATTCAGAATAATATATCATCAGTGTGATAAAAGCAAAGATTATAAATAAATACATTAATAATAGAGAGTGAGCAAAACATCCAATAAGAATTTACATGCCAAGTTTGTTGGTTCATTGTGTTTCAAGAGTTGAAGAGAGTTTCAAACCAAACTTATCCTAATCTTTGGAACTAGTGGTTAAGAAGATAATATCGGCTGAGAAAAACAAACCTGTACTGCCATTGATGGTCCAGCTTCATCAACACGATCTCCTCTATCATCAAACATAGCGCGCACCTACTCATCAATATAAGCAATGAAAAGGAAGGTAGTAAGCTATCAACAAGGGGGAACCAAGGTCAATGCATATTAAGGATTTGAGAAAAAATGGAAAGAAGTAAATACCTCTAATAACTGTAAAAAAAATTCTAGAAAGATTTTCAAGACAAGTAAAAATTCTAGAAGGAAGACCTTTCCAAAAGCTTCACCGCAAATGACAATGTCACCCTTTTTAAGGGTTCCATTTTGCACAATAAGTGTGGCGACAGCTCCCTTTGCTTTATCAAGACCTGCTTCTATAACAGTGCCTTTAGCATTTCTCTTAGGATTGGCTTTCAAGTCTTGCAGCTTCACAATTATGAAATGGATGATTTCAGTTGTAAATTTTGACAAAGGAAACATCTAAGAATCTAAGCACAAAGTTTATACCTCTGCGACAAGCATAACAGTTTCCAGCAATTCATCGATGTTCTCTCCTTTAAGAGCACTGATCTGATTCAAGAGAGAGGTAGAGAAACATGAAAAAAAGAGAGAGCACATCTAGGTTATTGTTTTGTTTTTTAATAAAGAGAACACACCTTAACCATAGGAATATGACCACCCCAAATTTCTGGCATAAGTCCAACAGATGATAACTCTTGCATTACCCTATCTGGATTTGCTCCATCCTTATCTACCTGAGTCGATATAAGAAAGAAACAATCAGTTATTTGCACTACACATATAAAGAATTAACCAATATCGCAGTCGATGAAACATGCCTTGTTGATGGCTATGATAATTGGCACGCCAGCGGCCTTCGCATGAGCAATTGCCTCATTAGTTTGTGGGCGGACTCCATCATCAGCGGCTACTACAATGATTGCGATGTCGGTTACTCTTGCTCCGCGTGCCCTCATCGCACCAAATGCCTGTTGAAAATCAGTTAGGACTAAATCTCATGAATGGCTCACTCATCTCAAATAAGAAGTTTGCATTGTGCAAGCCAAAATCATCTGGAGATCTTATGCAAAAATCGTAGCAGCGCAAGAAAAGGAGCAAGATAACACGTACCTCGTGGCCTGGAGTATCAAGAAATACGCATGGCTGAGGCTTCCCATCAACTGAAACAAGAACCTTGTATGCTCCAATACCTTGGGTTATTCCACCTGCTTCTGATGCTACCACCTACAAGAATGAACTTAATTCAAATTGCCTTCCCTGAAATTGTATTGTAATAGATATTCAATCGACTAGATGAATATGCTGCAATGGATATTTGAGGTTACCCTGCTCTTTCGGATATAGTCCAGCAATGTGGTCTGCAAAGGCAAATCGAAGAAGAAAACAGTTCAAGATCCATATGAAAAACACAAAAGAAAGAAAATAAATCCCTGATACCTTCCCATGATCCACATGTCCCATGATTGTAATTACAGGAGGCCTCTCTTCTAGCATGTCCAAGTCCTCCTCATCGAGTACTTCTGCTTTCTTTGCCATCTCTTCCACTCTAACCGGATCGACATCAATTACTTCCACATCATATTCCTTGCATATCATTTTAACCATGTCTTTATCTAGAATCTGGACTGCATCAGGCTTGACCCCCCTTGAGAACAGAAACGCAAGAATATCTGCTTCGCCAACGGCCAAATTATATGCTAATTCTTCCATGAACAAGCCCTCTTCACCCACCTCAAGTATCTCAACTTTTACAGGTTCTGCAGCTTTAGCCGCTTCGAGTCTTGCAGCTTTACGGCTCGCCTTGCTCCATTTTCTTCCTTTCCTTGGCTTCATGACCCCAGGGATAGGCACACTGAACTCTGAAGCTTCCTCTTCTATCTCGCCATCATCCTCCAACTGTCTACGCAAACCACTAGCAACACCTGGTTTCTTGCGACGCTCATCTTTGACTTTGGATGTCAAGGACCCTTTTGCCGGCTTCAAAGGGACTGGCATCATTGCTGCAGCTGCAATCGGATCCACAGCCGGCTTCTTCGATGCGAATTTATCTATAAGAATGGGTTTTCTCTCCTTCTGTGTAGGTGAAAGAACAGCAGGTTTTGCTTGCAGCCTTGGCTTGACAGGGGCTACTGCAGGAACTCCCAAGACATTTGTTCCTTTAACCACTGCTTGCACGCTTGCAACAGGATTCCCTTTCCGCCAAACACTCTTACCAGTGTTCGACTTCCTTGTAGATGGAGTCGCATTCTGTGGCCTAACTTGTTCGGAGCTGCCATTGGTCTCTCTACCACGAGTTTTCACTGCATTCGTGGTCTTCTCGAGCTTTTCTACCTTCTCTAAAACCTCACCGAGAGTTTCTACGACTTTCTCTCGGTCTTCCAATGAGGTTGGAGGATTTACAGGGCCGTTGGGGCGTGCTTTCAGTAAAGGCTTGGGGGCGGGCTTGAGAATGAGATCGGCGTCCCCGTGTAATGTGGAATCGGGGGAAGACGGGATTCCCCTCTCCTCGATTAGGTTAGTGGTCACCATGCACCTGTAGACACGGCCTCCTAAGCGACGCCATTGCCTCGAGCTGAGGGAGGAACCATGAATCCTCCCGACGGCGACGGCGGTGGGCGAGACCTCGAAGACGACCGGGGAGACCGGCATCGCGCTTCCTAAAGAAACCATGGCATCACACGAACAGCCTCGAAGCCACACGAACATGCGATTCTCTCGAAATCAACATAAAAAACGCATCTTTCGATCGCAGCCTGATCTCAGACGGCGAGATACGAAACAAAGTTCGATCTTTGAGCAAAAAAGACGCGAAATTTCACCGTAATCTCATGGATTAGAGGTTCTAAGGACCACAAAAATCCACATTGTCATGCCGAGCCAAGGGATTTCCCTGGTAGCGGATAAGGGCCAGTGATTGGCTGTGGAGAGAACCACAGCTGAAGATTTGAGATAGACTTGTGGTTATTTCTGTTCCCCACGAAAGAGAACGCAGCAAAAAAAAGTAAAAAAAAATTAAAAAAAAGAAGAAATTTATGAAGGAAATTGAGTGTTTGCCACAGAGAAGGATGATGTGG
Organism: Hedychium gardnerianum; assembly: GCA_038050645.1. NCBI lineage: Eukaryota > Viridiplantae > Streptophyta > Magnoliopsida > Zingiberales > Zingiberaceae > Hedychium > Hedychium gardnerianum. Next base: position 6,730,543 of record JBBUKS010000104.1, on the reverse strand, counting down.
CTCTTTCTCGGCCTGTCGATACGTATGTGATGATAAAGGCTGTGAAAATAAAATAAAATAAAATATAGGACTTTCATATAAAAGTTGATGATCTTAAAATTCTAAGATTTATATCAAATTAATATTAAATGGCCTCTTTAATTCATTTATATTTATTTTTTTAAAAACTTTTAATCTTTCAATTTTGTCCTAAATTTAAGTTATTAAACTCCTAGTGATCCTTTATATTTTTTATTTTTCAATTTTGGAGCCTTAATAAAATATAAAGAGAATTAAAAAATATTTTTATTTTTATTTTAATATCTAATTACATGAGAAAAAAAGTGAAACAACCCTAATAAAAAAGGAAAATAAGATTTTTGAGTTGCCTCGACAGTTTCAAGGTGTTCCAAAAGTGGGAGATCAAGCGGTTGATCCTTCCACTTTCCCTCTCTTGAGTTTAATCATAATCAAAAAAAAAATCTTTCATATATTAATCATTATCTGAATTAATAAATTAATTTTTATAATTTATCTTTTCTGTATTGATCTCAAGACGAATTAACAAAAATACTGAGAACGAACGTTTCATCTTTGCCACCGTAACCAAAAACTTTTAACTCATAACTCCATCAATTTTTCTAATTTATCTCAAGATAAAAAATTATGATTAAATTCTTCAATATAAATTAGATATTTAAAGTTTGAATACTAACAATTTTCTTATACTCTTCTAATCTGGTTTATATTAAAGTTTTAAGATTTTAAAAATATTTAAGTAATCAATAAGTCACAAACATAAAAATAAAAAAATAAAATAGTTTTTCTAAACGGATAAAGGGCAATTTCTCTAAACCCCACTCGGTTCAATTTGATTTAAGTATAAAAAAACAATTTTGTGCTTTTAATTTTAAGAAAGAAGTGTCCCTTTTGATTAAAAAAAAAACAAACAAACAAAAAAAGCTCGTACACCATTTGGTAATTCTCAAAACATGCACGCGTCTATTAGTAAAATGCCCATAAATCTACGTTAACAGAAAAATATTCTTTATGAATTAATCTTTAATTTATAATTTTGCATATTGCACGAAGAATTCATTTTTTAATTAAAGGGAAAATGAGTAAACAGATAAAATATATTTTACTACTATATTCAAACACCAAAAATGTTCTATTTTATTTTAAAAATACTTTTCACAAATAAACTATTTTTAAAACAAACAAATTAGTGATGTCGACTAATTGTTCTTTTCATCTCTTATTCTTATTTATTTGAGTAAATTAAATTAAATAGAAAATTAATAGACACATTTCCCGAAAATTGTATTATAAAGTATTTAAATTAAATTATTCGATTAATAATTCGTATCACCATTTCTGTATTCAGATGCGTTTGTATATTTTTCAGATTTTTTTTTTATTTTCATTAAATTGAATTATGATTCATTAGGATCATATCGTACACGTGCCGTAGTGCCCCATGTGACGGACACGTGCCTTCGTTGAACATCTACTTTGGGCCGTTCCGTACGACCCATGATCTGATATAGGGGCCGCGCTTCCTCAATCACCACCGATCCCCAGTCACGGCGGCGCGTTGCATAATCAAAGACGGCCGAGCTCCGAGCTTTTACTTTTATTACTCGCGAGAAGAGATCTTCCTCCCTTCCGAGCGAGTTATCAGGGGCGGAGGAAGGATTTTGCTTCCCTCTTTTCTTCCCCGTTGCGTCTTTGCTCAGAGTTGTGCGTTTTTCTCCGTTGACTACTCGATCGTCTCTGGTCGGCGCATAGGATGCAGATGTTCAGGTGGGGCTTCAGGAGTTTGTGTCGGTCGAGGACAGCGGGATCCGGTGCATATTCTTTTAATGGATTCCTGCCCGTGGCTTCTCGCGGGGCTCATTTGAGTCAGAAACCTGCCGAGGTGCCCTCAAAGGTGCAATTTTTGTTTGGCTTCCCCTTGATGTTTTGTATGGATTTAGTTGATTTCCCTTTTTCTTATCGAATTCGATTGTATAGAATGCTGTTCCTGTTGGTCTTCTAAGCTTTGGCCATTTCCTGCTACATATTTGTTGTTAGTTTATTCTGAAACAAGGACAAGCGTTCACTAGCGTTAAAACGATGTGCAGAGTCATGAAAGCTCTATTCCCCTACTTCTAAATCTCGGGGATTTTTTTTTATGTGTTGTTTTTGCTTGCAAATGACCAGAGCTGTTAAAGTATCATTGGTCGTTGGATACACTAAACCCTTGGCTCGTTCCACATGTAGGTCATCAACATTGCCACCTTGATGCTCCTTGTTTTTATAGTCCCTCGGATGTCCCATTTCATCCTTCTCCGATCACCGACCCTTGAGCCATCAAACAAATCAACTTGGCCACGCCAAGTTAAGCTCCATGAGCTTCATGTGCTTCCAACTAAGTTTTTGCAAACTTCATGAACCCTTTTCCAAACACATCAAAACAATATGGTTGAACATGACCACTTGGGGCTTAAATTATGAACATGAAAAATATAAAATTTGTCAATTGGCCCTATTTTCGATTGAAAAATTGCTTGATCTTTGGGCATAGAAGTTTCATTTCAATATCACATGTGATCAGTGCTCATGTGTTCAATCCTCTGCTTATTCATCCTTCTCTTTCTCACTGCCCATAGGATGGTGAGGATCGTATCCCAATTTTTCAGACTTTGTCTTTGCTGGAATGTGTTTATATTTCAGCCTACATTTTCTTTTAAAAAATAGCTTTTGCTAGATTAATCCAAGTAAAGTACTTAGCATACTCCTGTTTGAGACAGATACTATTTAATTCATTTGCTTTCTTATTCTACTCAAAAGTTGAAGTATCTCAATTTAAGCTATGCATAGACACAACTAATATGACAGTATAATTGAATTCTGGATATCTTCTTACTGTTCTACTGAAGTTATATCAGCTTTATACTTACGCCACGTTGTGCTATGATTAGTAGGTACAGGATTTTAGAGAATATCATTTTCAGAGTTCATGTGGCTTACATGACATCAGATATCAGATTGATCAAGACAGAAAATCTGCAGCTGAGGTATGAAATTGTTTTTGGTCGGGACTTTTTAGTGACTGATATCATAGAAGAAAGGAGGCCTCATGTGTTTGACATAATAATTATGGATATTGCCAAGAAATATTACAAAGCCTCCGCTAAAATCAAGGAAGAGATGTATTTTCTAATTTTAATTCTGATAGCAGCCATTACTTATTACATCTGGTTATCTTCCATTTGATCTAGGAATCAGTGGACCCCTTTGCCTTAGTTTCTGATGAGCTCTCAATTATCGGAAATAGGTTACGGTCAATGGTGGTCAGTGAGGTGGGTGGTTGTAATCTGAAGCAATTTAGTCATTCTGATATTTGAAGATTTGAACATGCCTTGATCTTTTGGATATTAAGACCTTATCCACCTAAATCCAAACCATTTCAGGTCCCCAAGCTGGCATCAGCTGCTGAATATTTCTTCAAAATAGGAGCTGAAGGGAAAAGATTTCGACCTACAGTAAGTACTCAGATAATAATTGTTGTTGATGTTTTTTGCAAGTGCCTGTTACAACTCCATATGAATTTTGTTTAATATCAGTTAACCTTCTCATTTGGGATAATCACAACTTGTGGATCTCTTACTTCTTTCATAGCATGCCCATAAACTTTTCCAATGTTTGTGGTGATCTCTTTGTATATGTATGGATGTACTAAAAGTCATTCTATTGCTATATAAAAATGTTATTATAGAAGCTTGTGTCTCTTTGCTTTTGTTTTTGCTTATGACTAAAGAATAAAAATATTGCAGGTATTGCTATTGATGGCTTCAGCTCTGAGTATGCCTACACCTGAATCAGTTGCTGCAGAAGTAGCTAGTAGTTTTGAAAAGAATATGCGCACTAGGCAACAGTGCATTGCTGAAATAACTGAAATGATTCATGTTGGTCATAATTTTTTTTTAAAATTTCTCTTTTGGAGAAAATCTTTAAATTTCTCCTTAATCATTTCAATATGATTACTAATTATGATACTTGTCTACTGGCTAACTGTGTTTTTTTTCAATTGTGTAGGTTGCAAGCCTTCTCCATGATGACGTCTTAGATGATGCCGATACAAGACGTGGTATTGGTTCACTGAACTTTGTAATGGGAAACAAGGTGTTTCTTTTAGTATCTTTACTGACATCTATAGTTTAATTACACATTACAAGTTTTAAGTGTCGATAATATTATAGGTGGACATTGAAATCCTGACTATTTCAGTTTGTATTAACTATGCAATAGTAGAAATGTTTTCGAATATTGACTGCAATTTTGGTTTTTTTTTGTATGCAGCTTTCTGTGCTTGCTGGAGATTTTTTACTTTCTAGAGCTTGTGTTGCCCTTGCATCGCTAAAGAATACAGAGGTATCACATTTAGCTGTGTCACTGTCGTCTTGTTATCAATGATCAGCAAAAATGTCATTATTGCATTACACTGTATATTTTGCCTAGTTTTCTGTAAAAAATTTAGGCTTTATTTTCAATCTTCCCTTTCTCTTTTCTTGGTGGATAACGATAAAATCATCAAGTTTCTAGCTCTTGCCTTAGGTTTGATATTTGCACACAAGAGCACATTCCATGAACTGAGTCTTATTCTAGGTAAACAAACATAAACTAATTTTCTCTCCTCTCTGAGGTCTATCACACACAAGGACTCGGTCCTTGAAATTACTGGTGTTGGATTTGGAAAGCACTCACTTTATGGATGTAGTATTGTTATCCCTGTGGCCTGTAAAATATGCACAAGGCTGAACTATAGCATTAGCCAAGAATCATGAAGAAATCTAGGAAAGAGTTTACAGGTTGGTTGAGATGAATTTAAGACTTAGGTACTTATTGAAGGAAACAATAAAAAAAACTGGTGCAAAAATGCAGATTCGATAGTAAATTGAATCATGAGTAGATATTGAAGTACTTCTATTGTCTATACACTTCCATAAACGCTAGTGTTCATCTTCTTCCATGTGCATCAACAAACTCATTTGTTTATTTTTTCTTTTGGTTGGGAGGATATGTATGTAGTGCCCTTGCTTCCTTCTTCAGGTTGTATCATTATTGGCCACTGTTGTTGAACATCTGGTGACTGGTGAAACAATGCAAATGTCAGCTAATGCTGAGCAACGTCACAGGTAAACAATTGCTCCACTGCGGGATACCTCACTTCAGGAATCTTGCATGAAAGTAACTAGATCCATTATGAAATAAAAAAAAGAGAGCGCTTAATCCCTGAATGCTATGTTGTCTATTCGTTTTATGAAAATATCACATGTATGTGGACTTGCAGCATGGAGTATTACATGTTGAAAACATACTACAAGACAGCTTCATTGATCTCAAACAGTTGCAAAGCCATTGCTTTGCTAGCAGGACAAACTACAGAAGTGGCAATGCATGCATATAATTATGGGCGAAATCTAGTATGTTAATATTATCTTAATGCAGTTTGGAGACATTTTAAATCACTTATACATTTGTAAATACCAAAATTTTCTTTCAGGGTTTAGCATTCCAACTCATAGACGATGTGCTTGATTTCACTGGTACTACAGCTTCACTTGGGAAGGGATCCTTATCTGACCTTCGACATGTAATTTCTCTCCCAATCTTCTTGACTCAGATTTGATTACTGTAGCGATTTCCTGCTGTCTCCTGTTTTGCATTTGGATATCGAAGGGCCCATGTTTTAGATGACGACTCGCTTCTCATTGCAGTGCATGCCCTCCAAATGTTACAATGAGGGGCATGCAATGATAATTTTGTTGGTTGACCTTTGTTTCTTCGGTTTTCAGTTAAAGAAAAAATATGTTTCTTTTACAATGAGGGGCATTCCGTAGTCTTAGTGATTGCAGAAAAAATGGGACTTCTCTCTACCTTCTTTTAGTTTCCATCTGCATGTACAACCATTTTCCATCTTTAGCTAGTCGTAAATCATAAATCCATTTATCGAACTCATTTGTACACTATTAGTGTTAATCTTATCTTATCTTATCTTACAGGGAATCATTACAGCTCCAATACTTTTTGCAAAAGAAGAGTTCCCAGAGCTGCAATCAATTATTGACAAGGGATTTAGCAATCCTGCAAATGTTGAGGCCGTAAGTTCTCTGTTACTCAACCATCTTGCTTGTAGTTACTACATTGATTGAATTTAGCTGGTCGTTGTTTGTACCGAAATATCACATGAAAGAAAAACTGATCATACCTTACTTGACCAATCCTGCCCGAACAATTTCTTCCGCTACTGCTGTTTAGAACATCGCTTACAATTTCACCTTGAACATAAAGTTTCTGTCTAAAGTTTTTGTTTGATCACACAGCAGATCGTGAAATCCCAAATTTCGTAATCCGATGGTGCTTCACCATTCTTGCAGGCACTCAACTATCTTGGAAAAAGCCAAGGAATCGAGAGGACACGGGCACTTGCAGTTGAACATGCCAACTCCGCAATCGAAGCAATCAATGCCCTTCCGAAAAGCGACAATGAGGCCGTCGTAACTTCAAGGCGTGCGCTCGTCGATCTAACTCACAAAGTGATCAATCGATCGAAGTGAAACTGCGTCGCAAGCGGGAGAAACCACATTTAAATGTACCTATTAAGTTATAGGAATTGTCCAACATTTTGTTTAAGTCCAAATTTTCTCTGTAGCTAAAACGAGAGTTGCCTATTGTTCCATTGACATTAGAATGAATTCATATATGCCAAAACATTAATTAGCTCTAGTTGGTTGCGTCTTTAGATTACATGTATTCCTATTTGTTAAGCAAACAACCATAAAAGACATATTAACACTTAAATAGTGTTATTTTGTTTTGAAATTTATGTGATTTCAATTAGATGTTTCATAATCTTTTTATTTTTAAATATTTTTGAGAAAGTTAGGGTTGTGACTAGGGCCGGTTAAACCGATTATTAATTAATCGAATGGATCTAAATTGTAAGTTTGTAAGTTTGGTTCCATTTAATTTGGCAAAAAAGGGAAACATTCATCTTCAATGTCTATTTTAAAAAATAATTAATCAGGTCAGATAATATCGAACCTACCAGTTTGGTTTTATAAAAAAAATTTACTTTCATCAGGATACATCGAAAAACGTTAATGAAGACTTATCTAAATAATCAGTATTTTGAACCAGGGATGATCAGTTTGGTTTTATAAAAAAAAATTACTTTCATCCGAATACATCGAAAAGCGTTAATGAAGACTTATCTAAATAATTAATATTTTTAAATCCGTATTCTATTGGAGGAAAAATTTCGCGTCTCTATTTTAGAATTAAAATGAAAGTGATTAATCACAATAATTATGGAAACAGTTTGCCAAATAATATTAAGTTTGTTAGTTTGATCGATTGAGTTAGTTCAAAAAATCGAACAGGCAGTGCGGCCGGCGACGAACAGATACCGTGTCGGAGAAGTGTTGCCATGTTCACAACCCTGCACAAGTTCCGACCACCAAACAAACTCCTCGCCTTCCTCTGCCCCGCTGCTTCTTCTTCCGCACTCGCCGACCACCACCACCCATTCCCGTCTTGGGTCTCCGATAACCGCCTTATCCAGAAGCACCCGCGCCTGCTCTGCCTCGAGGCTCGCCTCTCTCTTCGCCGCCTCCGTGCCATCCTCGCCTTCGCCATCGTCTCCGGTCTCTTCCGCATCCCCTTCGTCTCCAGCCGCCTCCTCCTCCACGCCTCCTCCTTCGACCTCGACTTCGCCTTCGAAATCTTCCAGCGGATGCGATCTCCCAACCTTTTCTCCTGGAACACCGTCATCAGAGCTGCTTCCGTCTGCGAGAACCAGCAAACCTCGGCCGCCTTCTCCCTGTATGCCGAAATGCTGCTGAGAGGCAATCTTCCAGATAAGTACACTTTACCCTTCTTGCTCAAGTCCTGCCGTTCCAGGTCTGATCTGAATTACGGTAGATTACTCCATTGCCATGCTTTGACATTAGGTCTCAGCGATGACATATACCTGCAAACGGGACTTGTCACAATGTACTTATCTTGTGGGCAGTTTGATCTCGCTCGCTATGTGTTCGATGATATCCCTCAAAAGGATGTTGTTGTGTGGACCACAGTGATCTCTGGTTTGGTCGACAATGGCTGCCACGAGGAGGCTCTGAAGGTATTCAACCAGATGAGAATGTTTGGCCGTAAGGTCTGTCCTAATGAGGTCACCGTAGTTTCCGCCATGTCTGCATTTGTCGGCTTAGGATCTCTAGAACTTGTCAAGAGTCTACATGCTTATGCGGAGAAGGTAGGTTTGGAAACCAATGTTTTCTTTCGGAATTCGCTCATAGCCGGATATGCCAAGTGCGGAAGTGTTGCTTGTGCCGTGCAAGTGTTTGATGGAATGGGTGTAAGAGATTTGCATTCTTGGACGGCCATGATAACGGCTTTAGGTTCGCATGGACTTGGAAGAGAAGCGATCGAAGTTTATTCGACGATGTGTAGAATGAATGTGTTGCCGGATTCCACTACTTTTATTGCTGTCCTCTCTGCATGTAGTCACAGTGGTTTGGTGGATGAAGGGATCGATATTTTCGAATCTATGGAGAGGTTCGATGTTGTTCCGGATCCTAAGCATTATGGTTGTGTGGTGGATCTTTTTAGTCGGGCAGGACATTTAGCTCAGGCACTTGAGTTTGTCTCGAGAATGCCCGTAAGACCTACTTTGGCAATACTAGGGGCTTTACTGAGTGCATGCAGAGTTCAGAATAATCTAGAGCTCGGTGAACTTGTTGCGATGAAAATTAAGGAGTTATACCAATATAAAGGGGGTGCTAATGTACTTTTATCCAACATATATGCAGACCAGCAGCAATGGCAGGAAGTGGTTTCGACCAGAGAAGTTGCTCGAAAGGAGGCTGAAAAGCCTCCGGCACAGAGTTGGATTTAAGGTATCTGCAAATGCCATGAGTTGGATTTAAGTTCGAATTGAATTCGCCAATGAAGAGATAAAACATTGACAGATTGCAGAAAACATGCTAAAATTTTTAGAATCTTTTCTTTGTAAAAGGATTTTGGTGATGATGGAGATGCAACATGTTCTCTCTTTAGACTGGATTGATGAGCTTACTTTGGGTTTTTGACAGGGGAAGATGGGAGCTTTACAATCTCAGTCACTTTGGTGAGTGTTTCTTTCCGACATGCTGGTCGAGTGATGTTGCAAAGTTACCTGGTCGCATTAGATGAGTGATCTTCACTTCCTCTGTCTGAAGTGCAATGGCAATCATGGCACATCCATTCAGCTAGACAGCAAGCCCACTACAAAGTTCATGGACATTAGTCGGGACCTTCAGCAAGAAGATAGCAGTGTCATCACCAGTTAGATAACTAACACTATTTGCTCGAGAGGTTTCCAAGTGAAAGAGAATTAAGTTTATTATTATTATTATTATTATTGATAATTCAGGTATCTGGATCCTATAGATAGATGTGGCTTTCCCTTCTGATTCGCCTATTAGGTAATCCGGAGTATAATTTATGTATACACAAAAGTCGACCTTTAAAATATTCATTCTATTTGGGATTCATATTTCTACCTCTTTTATAGTTCCTTTAAGTTGTGTAAGTGGTGTAGGTGTTTCATTCTCCATCTATGAGACATTTAAAGGATTGCAACTAATAGCTGAAAAAAAATCAAAAAGATTATTCAGTTTTTAGAAAAAAGACAGCTAGATATTTTATTGAGATAAATCAAAATTTTATTTTATGAAAACATTGTCTTATTTTAGTTTATAAAAAGGTTAGGATTCTGATATATCAATATAAGTCTAGAATTAATAACTTTTGCTTTTGGTATTTTCTTTTATTGTAACTAATAACCTAGCTAACAAGGTTGACTACTGGCCAATTGAAATGGTCTATCTAGATGGGTCAATCCAGTCAAATGGTCTAGAAGGGGTCAAATAAATTAAATGTGCATATCAAGATGATTATCTTAATGGGTCAGATGGCTTAGCTGGCTCGGTCCAATAGTCAATCTAATTGATTTATTTGGTCTGATCGATTCAGTTGATCTGATTGATCCAGTTAAAAGAACTAGTTGAAATCTTTGTCAACCCGGCGTTGCTTGTCACCGCAAGGATGTCCACAGCAAGTGAACCACCCTCAACAAACCCTGCCAACCTCCACTCCACCAAGCAAACTCTTTCCATCCATCTTCTTTGCCCTCTCTCTCTCTCTTTCTATGTAAAAAACTAGCCAAACCTTCTTATACTCACTCGCATGGTGAACTCCTTTTCTTCTAAACCTTGAACATGGTCGAGAAAGAACTGATCGTCGCAGAGTACAAACTCCACATCCACTGCAAGGAATGTGCCAGTGCTGTCCACAAACACATCATTCAGAATTCAGGTGAGGTTACTGTTTCATTGCATCCCAGTTCTTCATAGCTTACAGTATCAAGCGCACATATTTGTTTTGCTAATCTGTTGTCGAAATGAAAAAGGAGTTGAGAAGGTCGATATAAACGTTGAAAGCGGGAAAGTGATCGTCAAAGGCTACTTCGATGTCAAAAAGGTTCAGGGACGGATCGAAAAAAAGACCAAGAAGAAAGTCGAGCTGATATCGTCCAAGTTCCTGCCCAACGAAGAAAAGAAGGAAGAAGTAATTGAATTGGCGTGATTATATATTATACATATTCTTGATGATTATTATACATATTCTTGATGATCGAGAGATAAAACTTCATATTTTGTTTATGTATCAGGAAATAAAGATCATAGTGATAAAGATTCATTTGCATTGCGAGAATTGCGAACAAGATCTCAAGATTCTATTGCTCAAACACAAAGGCAAGGAATTTCTTGAATGAGTATCCTCAGAGGGTATTTCTGAAATTGATTTCTTTGATCCGTTATTATTATAATTCGCAGAGATTCACAAGGTCGAGACGAACTTAGGAGACAACACCTGCAAGATCATCGGCGTGATAAAGGAGAAAGAGCTGGTCGAGTACATTCAAAAGAAAACCCACAAAATCGCAAAGATTCTGAAGGTGGAGGCCAAGATAGAAATCAAGAAAGCTGAAGAAAAGAAAGATGAAAAGGAAAAGCTAAAAGCCAAAAAAGCTGAGTTTCTCAAGAAAATCAAGCTGGAAATAGAGAAAAAGAAGCAGGAGCTGAAGGAAAAGGATATAGAGATCGAAATAGACGAGTTGTTCAGGAAGTTAAGCTTGGAGAAAGAGGAGAAGAAGAAGGAGCTGAAGTTAAAGGAATTGGAAATCGAGATGGAGGAGTTGTTCAAAAAGATCGAAGTGGAGCTGGAGAAGAAAGATTTCCTGATGGAAAAAGATGTGGATATCGAGGAGTTATTCAAGAAAATGAAAGTGAAAATAGAAGAAAAGAAATGGGAGCTAAAGGAAAAATATTTTGCTGCTCCTTATTATTACCTTCATCATGCTCATGCTCATGCTCATGCTCCTGCTCCCTGCTACATTCACAGTCCTTCTTCCTGCTACATTCAGAAGCCTCCCTACTACAGTCAATATGCTCACGCACCTCAATGGTTCTCTGATGAGGACCCAAATGCTTGTGTTGTGATGTAGATGTATTCCGAGCACAAGACTATTGAACTAGAAAGAGTTAATTCTTACATTGATTGTTGCTAGCTATCTTCCATAATCTTGCTCAAGCTGCTGCTCAAACCAACCTGCTAAGCTTGAATTCAATAATAAATTTTGCTTACTACTAGATTCAATCATTTAAGATTAGCAATGCCAACTTTCTAGCAGTTAGAGGGCTAACCTGACTTTATGTCTTGGGCGTTTACAGGAACAGAATTAATAACTCAACAATCCAGTCAATAACTTCCAAATCCCTTCTGTTCAATTAGCTAGCAGAATAGACAGAACAAAACAGCCGGGCGTTTAAGGCTCTGGACGGCGAAAAAGTATAAAATGGCGAGGACTAAAAATTATCCCTTCTCTTGTATGTTTTTATAGTAACTGGCTGATTAGGTAATATTGGATGGCAACAAAACAATTCGTCAGCATTCATCAATAAACTTTCTTCCAATATATACAACAAGGTTCTGAGGTTACAATAAGTGTGACTCAAGTTGCCATCTCTGACAGGAGCAACCATCATTAGACCCACTTCTGTACTAGTGCCATCTAACATAATTTCAGTGCCCACCGTGCTTCTGTACTAGTAACCTTTCTTATGTTTTGTATCCTTGTTGAGAACTTGAATCGGTATCGATGCTTTCAGATCCCAGTAAACTTCCATGTGAAATGCCTTTGATAGAATCATGTAGACTTTCTTCACTGGTGTTTTTTGGTCCTGCAATATCCCCATGGTCTGTCTCTCCATCTCTTGACGAAGGTCCACACTGAGTGGCATTGACAATAACCCCATTCACGACATATTTGTCATTGTCCCTTTCAATATCACCATTTGGAATATCTTCAGTTTTGATTTTACCAAGCACGTCAGGTCTTGGTGTCTCCCTCCATTCAACCCACCCCAGTGGCTTATCATCCTCACCTTTGCTAGAATTATCACTGTCTTCTTTGAGCTCATCAAAAGGACCATTTCCCACAAGCATAATCTTATTTGATACTAAAGTAGCTCCTTGATTAGCCGTGTGTATTGATCTTGTAGTATCATTTGAATCATCAACAAGCACCATATTATCCGCTTCATCCACGTCGGTGGGCAATGTCTCATCAGAATTTGGTGAAGATGAAGCGACAGAATCAGTTGAACATTTGTTAACCCCTCTACCATTATCAAAAGAAAACCAGTTGGAATTTGTAAAGAGAGAACTGCACGAGATGGGATCTCCATTAGACTAGTTAACATTAACTCCCATTGATTATATGTGTTTATGTTAGTTACCTGCCATGGTCATCCCCCAGATGTAAAGATGAAATAAGGACTTCCGCTGATTCATTGTCAAAATAAACATCCTGTAAAAATCACTTATCAGGTGTGTGATCATTCACTAAAACAATAGACCAAATTCAACTACATGCTGAAGAGCCTTGATAATGGAACATGGAAATGGATCAAAACTAAATGCAACAATATACCTTTCCTAACCTGTGCCTAATAAAAAAGCAATAATGCAATAAAATACTTTTCCCAATCTGTACCAAATTAGTAAAAAAGTAAAATTAAGAATGGGTTAAAGAAATACTTGATAAAGTACCATACCTCCTCGTCTCGTTCAAAAGATCCTTGAGCCTGCATTCAGCAGCCAAACAAACAAAATAAAATGAGTCTAGGATATAAAAACCAGCAATATAAATGGTGAAATGAAATTTCTTATCCTTCTTGTTCATATACAATCATTAATGTGGTTTCTTGTGAGTGCCTTGTGGATTAATTATAGGATAGCCTAATGAACTCAATTTATTAAGAGCTTGTGGATAACGGAAATGCAAAAGAAACATTTTAATGCTGGTTAATTTAATATCAGTCTTCCAAATTTTTACATTTTTTCTGCTATACTTGCGAAGATTGTGCAGTTTTATGAATTTCTATTTTATTCATTATCAATCTATTTAGAGAACTATCTTTGGTTGGAGTTTGTTTCCTTAGATGATTGTCTCTTTCATGCTATTCTTTCCATCTTCTGTAATGTCAGCATCATCTTAGTTTTTCTCATTTAGAATGGTCCATTACAGGACTACAATATATCAAATTCAGCTTGAAAGAAAAAATAAAATAAAATCAGAAACAGTAAATCTAGGAAATAATATAAAATAAATTTATGCCACAAATATGTATATTTGTTAACACTACACAAGGGCATAGTCATGAAATATTAATGAGGGTATATGATGGCAAAAAAAATTGAAATATAATAATAGAATGAAATGATAAAAACTAAAAATTTGAATTTCATTGTATATGCATATTTGACACCAGCTACAAATATTAGGCTCATGCCTATGATCTCATGCTTAACATATTCATAGTCGTAATCACCCATGCTTTTCTAATATAGTAGTGCATTTAAATTTGGCCACTTTAGAATTGGTATTATTTTATATTGTTATATTATATATATTGCACAACTTTAAAGTTTTTTTCTGGTCCAAACCCTTCTCATCAATTGCATCAGAAGAATAGTAAACATTGCAAAGCATATGCCATTCAAGGCCACCACATATGAACATAGCGAGTCAGGTGTTGAGGGACAGCTTGAGCATGGGAAATGTCAAGTGACGAAACACACCTAATACCTAAACAGAACATCAAACAGACTTTGGTGACAATTTATAATGGGAAGCATACTGCTAAGCTTACTTGGACCCAAAATAATGATAAAAAAGAGAGCATTTAAGAACAAAACTCACTTACAAAGCATGATAGTTTACCTCTTCAATGTCATCATTAGCATAGGTATCCAACCGAAATGCCTGGCTCAAGCTACTAGCAAGTGCTGCCACATCAAAATCCTTATCTTGGAAGTCCTCATCATCACTATCTCTAACATGGTCTTGTAATGTAGTTGGGCGCCTGCAAGAGACCATAAGGATATATTTACCATACAGATTGAAACCATAAGTACTCCAATTGCTACTAAATATATTTACTATCACAGTGATTTAGTCCTGCAACATGTACATATGGTCATAGGTCACAAGTTGTTGGACTGATGAGCAAGCACTCAACTAAGAACATTGGGTGTATTATATAACCAAGTGAAGGATATGATGAGGCAAACACATGCGCCCCAAAAAATATATGTTTATTTTCATCCTTAACATTTTTCTTGAATACCTCACACAATATTGTTTTGTGTGTCATTGAATAAACTGAGGAAAGTGATCCGTTAGAAAAATTAGTAGTAACAATCGTGTTCAAGCATCCTACAGTGATTAAGAGCCCTACCCACATGACCAGTGATAAACATTTTCTGTGGCATTCCTCTTGGACAACACATTGTTAAGCCAATCAACCCAGTCACTATTTTCCTGCAAGTGAAAAAAACAAAATCAGCAGATGGAACAATATTATATCTCAGAACAGTAAAAATTACTGTAGCATTTCTCATTGAAGTTAAGTCCATAGTGAAGCAAGAAGCAATAATATGACAATGCACACAAGTAGCAACTCTATAAACATAACAGAAATCATCACGGAGAAGCAATTTAACAAACAAAGAAGAAATAAAATGATGCTTACTGCTTTTCTTTTCGACCAAAAAGGGTATGCTTCAAATTTTCTTGCTTCATAATATACTATGAGACATTGAAACTTAAATAAATATCAAAAACTAAGAAAACAAGATTAAAGTATTTTACAAAAGAAGGATAAAGCTTACAGTTTCCATCTAAACAATTCCAAACTCCATAATATTACTTTCCTATAAAACATGAACCAAAATGAGGCAAATGTTTTAACAAATTATATTCTTTTACAACTAGAGATGATTGACCTGCAAGTGTGTCTGGATTGTGATGTTGTTATTACCCAACTGAGTAAGCTTGTTAGCAATCCGTGTTATGTGACCTATACTACCAATCCTTGGGGGTGATTGTTCCTCTGCAGATACCGTAATCTGAAACATGAATTAAAAAAAAAAAAGATTAACACAACCAAATTCGAGAGGTAGACAAAACACACAAAGAAGCAAAAAGATGAACATTCAAGTAGAATTTTTTGCATCGAATTTATACCTAAGCACTGTTATGAGCTCCATACCTTAGTAGAATCTGTTGACAGAAAAGGATTTCTTTCAGCCGCAAGAATTTTCCTGACAATGTCACACTCCTGCAAAATGTATTCAAGTAGCAAAGTTGTCTTGCTCTCTAAGCAAGATGCAATAATATTCTCAACATGATGATGCAAAAAATTGTTGAAAGGGTACCTGCAATATGAAACCACCTTTAACAACAAGATTCAAGGTTAACCAACATTAACAAAATCACTAAAACATATTACTCACTCAAAAAATAAATTTACAACAAGTTTTATTGCTCCCTGCTGGATCAGTTCTTTCTCCACAGCTTCACTACCAAGAATCAACAGAACAGAAACGAACTCCACAATCTGGAAAAACAAAACATATTACCTTCTTGCTATCCTTAACACGTTATTCAGAATAAATTAAAGATTATACCCAAATCCTTATGTATGAGTCAAAAGTTTGTTAAAAATTTAAAAACTCTATTCGTATTTGATAAATGTAGCTCTAATTTGCAGCATCTACATCACATGGCAGAAATGAACAGAATTCCAAAGAAACTAAGTTGAACTTCTATGCAAAGTATTCAAGGTGTTGATACAAAAAATTTCGACAGTAGCTTCCATTTTTCAGATGAATAGAGTGATAGAAATACATTAAACAATGTTTAACATGAAAAAAATTTACCTTGGCAAGATAAAGTAACAAAGGTTATTTCAGGAAACTGTCATACCTTCAAACGGTGATTTCCAAGAGGAGGCTGTAGTTTACCATATGTGGTCAGCATTGCACTATCCGAAGAACAAACATCCAACAATTTCAATAAATCACCTGTTTGATGTTTGAATGGGAAGAAGGCAAGTGAAGATGTACAAAACCATTCATAAAAGATAAAACAACGAGCCTAAAGAAAATAAAAACAGCTAGTCACAAGGGGGTGTAACTATAGAATACAGATCAAGTGCAATGTTAACATTCAACGATCGAGTGGTATTTGAACAAGACAGTATTCTATAAATAATCAAGTATGTGAATGTGATGCAAGATAAATAATTTGAGAACGATGGCATAGTACATTTACTACCTGAATTTCTGGATCCTACAAGATCTAGCTCAACTTAATCACATGCTTTAAGGATCTTTTAATGGCACTATTTTTATATGTTCAAACATTTCCAGCACACAGTTTAAAGCATAGACTAGACCAAAATGGATAAAAGTGTGCAATACAAGCATTTACTATATTGTTGTATGAATATGAAGGGAAAAAAGACAGAATTCTTGTAATAATTCAAGACTTCTCAATCATTATTGATTACCATTGACTGAAAGACTTGTATAACTGAAGAGATCCATAAGGATCCATATAAAAGCCAGAATGAAAAATAAGCATAAGACTATGGAAGTTTGATTCAGAGCAATTTAATATTGATGTCTAAATGGACAGACTTGTAATTAACTCAGTACAAGTAAAAAAGAGAGGAGAGGAGAGAACATAGAGGAGAAAGAAAGATTTTTTTAATGATTTGAAAAGGTACCTCAAACAATATCTTTAAGCCTCTTGCATAGGCTTTATAACCAAAAATAGAATAAGTCAAATTAAAAGAGTGAAATAAAATAAAAACTAGTCCGCAAAGGATCAAAACCTAGAATTTTTTTGCATTAGAAATACTAGATGAACATTGATCACAAATTAATAGTGCTAGTAAAAAAAGAATTGCTAGTAGGTCTTCAGCTTGGTGCAGCTCTTCATATTTTCTTTAGTTTTATCATTCACATGTTTTTTTTTTGTGATAACAGTACCAGGCAGTGCAGACTGCAGTGCTTCCATACTGGTTTGGTTATAATGGCAGAAATTTATATTCAGTAGCCCTGAGAAATATGAATTCCAAGACAACTGGCGAATTTTGAAGTACTTTGAAACAGTGTAAGCATAGATATCGAGAGATGAACTACTATATTATTTCTAAACTTGAAAACCAAAATGCTGGCTCACGTGTTCATTCTTAAATTACCTATTTCTAAAAATTACTCGCAGCAAACCTAAGCTACACATTAAGTTTCTATTTGAAATACCAAATATCTCAACACCTGAAGAAAAAAAAAGAACAGGAGGGAAATAGAACCAGATGAAAGGCATCATGGAAAAAAGCAAGTCAAGCAAACTCTATGTAAGACAAGAGATGATAAGATAAAAAAGCGAAAGAGACTAGTATAACATCAAGTTCAGAAAATTATTACAAACATCCTAGTTCAATACCAGCTCTGCAAAACCTAGGATTTGAAAAACATTATTGTATATCTTAGAATAAGAATATTTGCCCAGATCCACCAGCAAAAGTGGCAAGATACCTAGTCTCTCCAGCATTCCCATAACAGTATCATAATTAGGAGTGATAAATGATCCATGATTAAGCTGGCTTCCAAATGCTTGATACGAAGACAATACCAATCGCTTTGGATCTAACAAACATATGGAGAAAGATAAGACATGAAACAGCACAGATTTAGGTCTGCAATCTTCCATAGCATGCTGAAACAATCTTCGGATATAACTGCATTTTAACAGAATATTTGCATCAGAGAAGTAGATCAAGTAATACTTATAACTCGCTGAGTTTTATCTACAGGAATCATACACTGGGCTGCAGATTTTAGTAGCAAGCACAGGAGGAGCGCATCGAATAATCGAACAAAGAATTTCTGTTGCATTGGCATGGACTTCAAAACAGTCCTAAAAATGGTGCAAAAATGAAAATAAAGTTAAATTCGTCCAACATATGGAATTTGTCAATTGTGGGATATAGCATGCCCCAAACAAGAAATGCATGATTAGCTTTGTGTCCTAATGCAAATGTGCAGGAGGGATAGTTTCAAAATAACGACTGTGGTAGGTTCACCATTAGCTCCTATTCACATGTGTATAACCTATGAACTAAGAATGTTCCATAATGAACTAAGAAATTAAAGGTACACCTGTTTTCAATGAAGAGGGCAGATAATATACAACTAAAATCACAGCTTAGGTGACATGTAACAAATTCCTCTAAATGATGAGAAGAGCTTGAATGTAGACAAGACATGAAAAGAAATGTTGCCCCTGAATATGCATGTGTCTCCCTTTCATACAATCATCAAACACGTCTAAAAAAATCTGAGAAACTTTTGATGCCTTAAAAGCCATAATATTGCTCATCAACATGACTGGTAAAGACACTAAATATTCAAATTACCATAGTCGATAAATTATATAATCTCTAAAATTTTCTGAATGCAAGTGAAAGATATAACCTCCAGTTAAATATGAAAACAAGGTTTTAAATGTTAATTTAAGCCCTAGTCTCAGGCCCAACCCAACCCAACCCAGACAGTATATCCTACCAAATCGTCATGATGTTTTCGTAACATATGATGTTTCCTTATCTGACCTGATTTTCCATAAAATGTCTCAGACCCAAAAGATTTCATAATTGATCTTACTGAAGTTGTCACAAACACAAATGGAAGGCAATACTAACTTAATTCAATTTGAAATTGTTACCAAAAACGTAAATTCATTTTTTCTTTATAGCTCAATGATGTGGCCTTTTTTCCTAGAATATTGGTCTTAATAAGCCTTTAGAAAATTTGTTAGTTATAATTTAAATGGGATATGAGATTGAAACTTAGATTTGTGAGATTACATTATATCCTCAAGTCATAATTTCTATAACTTAATAGCATGGAGATTATATGTATAAATTTCAATTAAATACTCACTTCCCATATGTACATTTACATTCTAGTTTACGATGCATGCACGTTAGACACAATGTTCTGATAAATTTTGTATGTATTAATTGTTTGTATGAAGATCTGTATCACCCATCCAATCCAATATCAACAACATGGAGCTTTATGTTGCACATACTGTTCATATCATCCATATACAGCAGCATGGGCAAAATGCAAAGTATTATCTGGTGCAACCAACCATCGTTCTGGATATATCTCCTACTAGGACAGGAGATTTAAATTCTACTAAGAGCATTATGCAAAGTATTACTGTTTTCAAATAACAATTTCATAGTAAGCATGTCAAAAATGGTTATTTTTATAGTTGAGAGCAGTGGTTTTATCTTTGGTCAGAAGAGCAGT
>JBBUKS010000104.1:6684178-6700286 GCA_038050645.1 Hedychium gardnerianum | reverse complement strand
AAACTGAATGCTTTGCTGTCTAGCTATTACAAGGTTTTATGCAAGCTTACCAAGTTGGTGAAGGCACCAGAAGTTGTTGCCAAAATTCAGAGTTCAAAATCCACAGGGAGAAAATCAGTCAAATGTGCTTAATACTGGCAACATGTTTACTGTGTCAAGAACCTATTTCTAGTCTGTTCTGTTATGAAACCTCACTTGGAAATCTACTGAAGCACATACTTCATTTTGTTTCTTGACTGAAGTCATATTTGTACATAGCTATTCTACTTGACCTAATTGATTAAGGTACATTATCTTGAGGTGTCCAAGCAACTTAAATTTGGTTATACTGAGAATAGTATGTCTGCCATTTTCATGACAGACCAACATATTGTCCTAACAAGGAATCCCAATTTTCTACTAAAGTTAAAATTTCAACCTTCATCTTGTCAATTACTATGCAAAAGAAGCTTATCATTTCATTGATATTTGGTAGCCCATTCTGTGCTAACCACCTTGTTGTGTACTTGTGTGCGCGTGCATGTAGTATGTTTATATAAGATGCCTTCTCTTTGTTGCTTATTCCACCTCTTCAGCTAAGCTGCATATTGTGAACCAGGAGCCACATTCTTGAATACACTGCAAATGTTCTTTTAGGATGATGTGATACTTTATTCTGTTACAAGCAAGCTTTGGCTAATGGTTGGAGTATGTTTGTTATTGTTTTTAATAAATGACTAAGTTCACCTATGACCTTGGTGTGCCTTAACACTTAAACTTATGTCATATTTCCCTCACTTATGTCTGCTCTTGCAGAAAACTCTTGATTGATATGCCCCAGCAATCTACATCTATAAAGAAACTTGATAAATAATCAATCAGTGATGGCTTGCTTTTCTTGCATATTCAGGACGAAAGAAATTTCACGCCAGCAACATAACCAGTTCAGTGAAGGTAACATGTCCTTGATGTTGTTCTTGCATTTAACTTATTTGCTTTGATACTTACAATAGCTTATTCCACCTGTCTTTGAAACTTTAGCATGCTTATTTTTTTTCAGACAATCATGAATTGAAAGTGTTACAATCTACACTTTCAAGGAACTGAAAAATGCAGACAAATAGATTATTCTACCTTTCTTTGAAGTTTTGACATGTTTTTTTTCCCCCCCAGATATTCCTGGAATTGAAAGTGTTACGATCTACACTTACAAGGAACTGAACAATGCGACAAATGGTTTTAGTCCAGCTAACAAAATTGGAGAAGGAGGTTTTGGTTCAGTGTATAAGGTGATTTACTAATTTGTGTAGACTGTATCAAAGCTATTAATTTTAGAAAAAACACCTCGTAATATCAGTTCATTGATATAGGGAAGACTTAGAGATGGAAAAGATATTGCTGTAAAGGTGCTGTCCTCTGAATCAAAGCAAGGAGCACGGGAGTTTCTGACTGAAATTACTGTGATCTCTGGCATGATCCACGACAATCTTGTCAAGCTGTATGGCTGTTGTGTAGAGGGATCTCACAGAATTCTTGTTTACAACTATCTTGAGAACAATAGCCTCGCACAATGCCTTCTTGGTACCTAATTTGCTTCTTAATGTCTTTTATATTAGTTTTCATGTCTCTTGACTTACTAGCAGACTAACAGCTAGACCCTCCATTTATAGCACACAATAATGTTCTAGTTACTACCTTGTTTCAGGTTCCAACCGCAATAACATTCATTTCAACTGGAGAACACGAGTCAAAATTTCTGTTGGTGTTGCTCGTGGACTTGCATTTCTTCATGAAGAAGTTCGGCCACATGTAGTTCACAGAGATATTAAAGCAAGCAACATTCTTCTTGATAAGGATCTTACTCCAAAAATTTCTGATTTTGGTTTAGCAAAGCTTCTACCAGCAAATATGACACATGTCAGTACTCGAGTGGCTGGAACAATGTGGGTGTCCTCTTGTCTGAAATTCATCTATTTGCAGAAAAATGCAAAACCAACCATGCTTGATGTAATATATAAAATATCTGCTATTCATGAACGCCATTTTAGAAATCTAAACTGATCTTTGAGGCTGGACCTTGCAACGTATTTAAAATTTTCTGCATAGTAAAATAAGGCCAGTGGCAGTAATCTCTATGGCTTCTTACTTTAATGTACTGACAAATCTTCATTTTCTTTGTGCAGAGGATACTTAGCACCTGAGTATGCGATTCGTGGACAAGTGACAAGGAAGTCAGATATTTATAGTTATGGTGTTCTTCTGCTGGAGATTGTCAGTGGAAGATGCAACACAAATACAAGGCTGCCTTATCAAGATCAATTTCTCCTTGAAAGGGTAAGTATGAAATAGATGATGACTTTTAAGTTTCACATACAGTAAATATTCCAGTAAGCAATGTTTTGTTTATGAAAGATTCGTCTCTGTCATGGCAATTTTGTTTAGGTTGGATACTCTAGCTTGCAAATGGTTTTGAAATATGACAGAGGCATTGCACACATGAGAAACTTTATATTTTTGTAAATTTATGTTTATGAAAGTGAAGTACTGTCATGGTGTTTGCTAATCATATTGTCAAATTGGGAATTATTTGTTTCAGAATAAACGCAATTATCTTGAAATCCTGGCATACTAAATAAGATTCTCTCGTAATAGTTTTGAGTAACGTTTTATATTCAACTTGTTGGGTACGACCAGCTAGGAAAAGGATATTTGCTTGTGTTTACACACGTCATATGAAATATTAATTGAAGATTACTGAATCTTTTATTTGGACTTGTTTTATTAAAATACTTGGACATTTTTTTCCTCTCTCAACCTTATTTGGAAGTATATTTACAATACTGCCCTTTTGTAATTGGCGTGGTGTCAATATCATTATTGAATGTTCAAAAAACTTGGTATCAGATTGGTAGAATTAATAGAATAAAAATTGACAAGAAAAAATTCAAATAACAAGAGAAAATTATAAAAATAATAATATTAACAGCAAATATTAATTTAATATTATGATATTATATTATTTGATTGATAAGTATACATGTAAATTAGTTGGATGTGTATATTAGTATGTATATCATATTGTGTGATATTGTAAGTATACCAGTATTTTTGTTACATTATTTCTATACACTCACTAATCTGATTGGTTAACATTGATTGAACAATTGCTATAACTAAGTAGATATTATTATTGGTAAGAAAGATCTGAAATTATTATTATTAAGATTTATCAATAATGGTATTACAGGCTAGGAAAATATTAATTGAATGCTACTTCAGTATAGTTAATATGATTAATTTGATAATAATTAAATTATATTTGATAAATAATCAATATATTATTATTATTATTTTAGTATTGATTATGTAATATTTTGATTTCGTATATTATTGTTTATGTTAATTATAATTAGATATTAATTCATAAATAATTATATAGTTGCTATTATTATTTTTGGTATTTTCAATATCAATATTATAATATTAAAATAGCTAATTTATCAATTAATTAGTATACTATTTATTAGATATTTTATCAAATTTATCAATAATTTAAAACAAATTTCTCATGTATTACAATATAGCTGATAATATCATTTATTATGTATAATTAATAATTAATGTGTATTGTATATTAGTTAAAATAATTGATATACATATTAATGTTTACTATGTATCATCGTATTATAACACTTACTAATGCCATTTCTTTATTAGCTATTATCTAATATTTTGTATAGGGTAAAAATCAAAAGCATGTCCTTTTTGTTTGAATCATCAAAGTGGTGCCCCTTTTTGATTTATCTTCAAAAGGGTATTCCATCGAAGAGTTTCTGCTAAATTTGCCTCTTACCTGACCACCTTAAAGAAACCCGACCGAGCCTATTTTTTTTATCTAACCTGTCACTTAAACGTATATGAATCCCATCCAAATAACATTATTATTTCTATCCTTTGTCGTAGGCTAAACTACAAACATTGTTTCATTTGTCTACAAATGTTGTTTCGTCTCCCTCCTTTGGATTGTGTTTCTTCTCTATTTTTATATATTTGTTTTGGATTATCTGATATTCATGTAGAAGCAATTTTGATTTCATTCTACATAAGGTTGGGTTGTCTGGAACCATTCTATGCTCTCACTCATCTTTCGACATGACACTTTGAGCTAGCTTGGCCAAATGGGAGTGCCATGCTTGGCTTATTTCAGTTAGTGCTTCAGAGTTTGTTACATATTGGGGTACCCGAATAAGTGTTAAGTCACTCTTGTTGATAATTCTGGAGAAAATCAGTTTTCTTTCTGGATGAAACCATGCATCACTCAGATTGGGGTAGGCAATGGGCATTGCTATGCCCATGGCATTAGGAGTGGAGTTTTTTTACGGTTTGTGGATGTGGTCTGATGACAATTTTCATGGCCAAGCTCAAAATTTGGTTAAAATTGGATCCCAAAGGCATATGTTATGATAAGTTTAATTCAAAATCTCTTAAGGGCAACTTCAACCTGGAAGCTTCTTGAATTATGGTTGTACACAAGAGAATAAACAGTCTTTGCTTCTTTCCTTGATGATATAACTCCATGTCTAGTTTCAGTAGAATAACCAACCCAAATAGTTGGAGCTCAATCATTTGCTTTTTGTTGTCCTTGGCAGTTTCAGGAAAGAAATCTGCTGTGGAAGTAAATGGTCAAGAAACATGACTTGTGAATTCTGTTACTTGGAAGTGTTTTAATCTACGATTATTCTTTGTGCACAATTAAGCTATTTTGCACCTTCCTTGGAAATTATCTTCTACGCAATTGTGTGTATTATGTAAGACTCCTTAAGTACATATTTGTCTTTATTGGATGTATTAAATAACACACCCTTATGATAAAAATAAGTTCCTCTATGCCGAAGAAATGACTATCCTAAATCTGCAAATATGGTTTTGCTATTGTACAGTCCCCAGATATCACGAATGGACTTCTCGTCTTGCAGACATGGACATTATATGAATCTGGCAAGCTGGTGGATATCATAGATACTTCTTTGACAGATGACTTAGATGTTGAGGAAGCATGTAGATTCTTGAAGGTCGGACTGCTATGCACACAAGATGACATGAAGCTTCGGCCCTCAATGTCGACTGCTATAAGGATGCTGACTGGTGAAAAGGATGTGAACTCTGTGGAGATCACAAGGCCTGGTATTATTGATGACTTAATGGACCTTAAAATTAGAACCAAAAACAAGGCTGGTCCAGTGAATACATCCTCCATTACATCATCTGCTCTAGACACGCCCTCATCCCTAGACGATACAACGCATGCATTCATGAGCTTCACGACAATAGCTGAGCGAGATTGAAGATAACTCAAGGTTGAAATTCAAGAACTAACTCTCTAATTCTTTGTCCCAAGTTGTTTATTCTTAATTTTGAATCTTATAGATTCCTCATTGTGGAAATATCCACTAGGATTGTAATTGAAAGAACTCGATTGTGTAGAAATTTTGAAGAATAAATATGGAATTGTTTTCTTGATTTAATCTGCAATTTTGAAGTGCTTCATGGTTTCGTTATAGTTACTATGAATGTTGAAGTGGCTCATGATTCAGAAAAACTATGTTTTTGGTCGATATTTGGGTTATATTCCAAATGTTCATTTTTTATACAGCTGGCTAATGCATATGTATTTATTTAGAAATGATACAGAATATATGTATCCACATAATTTTCTTCTTAATAGGTAGCTGAAATTTAGGTTTTTTGATGATTTTTATACAGTTTGGTTACTTATGGATATGTGAAATAACTATTGAATTTTATTAATCATTTTTTGGACAACATTAACCGTGAGCTTTGCGCTTACATTTTGGATTGTCTTTCCTTTTCGTCTCACTAAACCTAGGAACTGTGGATGAGTGCACATATAGATAGTAGAGATCAAGAATGTGAATATCACTTGTCACAAAGCCAACTAGTGAAAGGTGACATATCACTAATCAAGGGGTCAACAATCAAAGTTTACCAAATAGACAGGATAGATTCACCTAGACATTCTGGGTGCTTTGCTATTGGCTGGACACTCACTTTGAGGCCGATAAAAAGGGGCTAAGAGTCACTTTAAAAGCGACTTTTAGGTGGAGGAGAGAATAACAATAATGATCCACAAAGTTGTGGATATCTTATGGAAAACAACTAATCACTAACTTGGATTATTAGCCTTCTAGAAACATGCAACAACTTAGTCCCCTTGCAATCCCTACACCTAAGTCAAGTTCACATAAATTCATCCCAAACGAGCTACCAACAACTCGACCTAGCTCAACCCACTTTGACTGAGCTCTTAGAAGTTTGGCCTTGTTAAGTTTCCTGGCTCGATCTCCTTTAGTCAACTTTTCTAATCAAGGAGCAATTTAGATTAAAGGACTAGTAGACTTTTGTATTTGAATTTTTTTGGTACGCATGCATTTAGCTTGCTTAATTGGGTTTGAGTGGTTTAAATGAGATGGACTTGTTTGGATGAAATGGTATATTGCGCATCGCAAGTATAGTATGGATTTGGAATTGCATACACCGGTGCTGGTTTCATGTCTGTTTAACTTAAATCTGATAGATATTGTGATTTTATTGGGCATTGCATTGTTGGAGCTTGACTTGTGCACTTCCATACATTTTATTTGTTAAAGATTGAATTACTTATTCTAGAGATTCAACTTGTCTGTGTGAAGCATGTGCTAGATTCATCAACAACCATTTCCAGTTATCACTTGTCTCTATACTTGTTGAATCCTGATATCTTCTTCCTTTAACTGAAGTATTTTCACAACTAAATATGTATACAAGCATCCTCCTGGTGTTATCTGATTATTGTATGCCATTCTATTTACCTGCCACAGACCTGTACCTCTAAGTACTTTTCCTGTTGTCATTTTCCTCAACTGTTGTGGCAGGTAGGTTCCTTTCTCTCAAAATGCAAAATGTGATGGCCGGTATGGTTGTCCTTATATCCTTTTGAACCCCTTTGAGTTTGTATGCTTCAACTAATATGACTCTTGTTGTCACTATATACTTTGGCCAGAAACAAAGCCAGTTTGACACTCTTTTTGAGGTTGGCACGCTGATTCCATTGCTCACAAAGTGCCCAAGAAGGTCTGTATTACTCAGGCTCAGACTCAGAATGAGTATCTCATTTTCTCAAGTTATTATCTATGGTCAATGAGAAACAGATGAGTAGTCTGAATATAAAGTGATGAGTTATGACCTGGAAATAACTAAGTGGTCCATATTTCAGGTGGCCCTAAAAGCTGTGGTCGCATCAACATCAACAGGAAGAGCACAGCAGGTGGTTTCTCCAGAGAAAAAAAATTGTGAAAGTGAGACAGTCAGGCCAGGAATGGTCCTGGTGGTCCAGTTAACAAACAATGCTCACAGAAGAAATACATTTTAGGGTGCATAACTTGGAATTCTTTGATCACAGTGCTAAAAGGTATATGTAGATAGTAGCAGAACATCTCTGTCTTATTTAGTTCTTCTGGATTTGAGTTAACCTGTTATCATCTTCTTAGGTAGTTGGGTAATTTCTTTGGCGTCTTGGTTGTCGAACCTGCTTTACAACTAAGTATACTTGTCAAGACATTGAGGTCTCAACTGACACTGTCATGTGCCAGTAGGGCTAAGTAAGCACAGCTTGTTTTGAGCTTTGTCTGAAAGATCATTTTGTGCTCCTTAATAACCAGAGCCTTCTGTAAGCAACTGGATAGTGATTATAGCTAGAGGACTTTATAGACAACAATGTTAGGTCTCCCAAAGGCTTGTAAAGAGGTCTTGGTAGAGTTTTGAGTTCATCTAACTCCCACTGTGAACTTACCCTAACTGATCTCTCTGGATATAAAATAGAAGAAGATGGCTGCATTGTGCATTGGCAGGAATTATTTACAGTGAGGGTTTCTATACAAAACTGAAAACACATGGAGACTGATAGAGAGAGAGAGAAAGGTACATTGATTGCCTGCATCTGCATGGTGCATGGATGGGAGCAAGCTGGTGGAGTAGAGAGAGAGAAAGCCTTGGAAGTGTAGAAAGCTGCAGGTCCCTGCAAGAAAAACACTTGGGCCTCTGCTTCTGCTTCTTGCTAGCACTGTCACCAACAAAAAGCAATGCAAAAAAGTAGAGTACCATGTATATATTCATGGGTTTCTGCACTCAACACCAATCTGTGCCTCTATTGGTGGGAAGTTGGCAACCCCTTCAGCTTCCTCACTTGATCCTCCACCATGCAAAATAATGAGAGAGAGAGGAGAGAGGATTTGACCATGATAGTACATTGGACCACACTGCACCCTAAACCATTTCTCATAAGGAACAATTATTAGGGAGACACCTATTTAATGAACATGGCAAAATCCTTAAGTTTTTTTTTTCTTTTTTTACATATGAAACAACTATGTCAAAGTTCACCAAAGTGTCATATTAATCCCTTCTGAATAGACTATTAACTAGTATATGAGATATTATTATCATCATATTTGCAAATCAAATCCTGACTAGTAGTTAGATTCTTGTCTTTCATCATACACTGATTATTGATCGAGCTAGTTGTCATTCATGATTTACTTTCTCTGTATTAATCCTGAGATGAATTGACGGAGCTATCCTGGAGTGAACATTTCACTTTGCCACCACCAAAGTGTCATATTAGAGCCTCATCTTGATGTTGGATATATCATATATTGAATCTCACTCATATGATAACTAATAGTATTTTATGTTAAATAGAAAAGCCTTTTTTTTTATAATTTAAGTGTCCAAATTTTGTCCGGCTAATCTTAGAGATAGATGACCTTCCTCTTTGGTTCGTAGAGTCATCAATTTGGGTTAGATTCGTCGGGTTAGCTCGCTCAGCCAAATAATTTAGGCGGATTGAATTGAAATGTTATCAATCTATTTTAAAATGGGTCCAGACGGACCGACCCATCTAAGCCCGTGACCCGCGTGGGTCGGCCCGTGGAGGGTTTGAGTTGGCCTGCGGGTTGAGAAATTTTTTTATTTTTAAAATTTAAAATTAAAGTGAAAAACTTAATAGACTCGTGAGTTTAACTCGCCTAAACCGCAACCCAATTTTTTTTTTTTAACTTTTAAATATTTTTTGATAGACTCGTGGGCTTGACCTGCCTAAATCGTAACCCAAACTTAAAATTTTCAATTATATATATATATATATTTTATTTTTTGACATGCTCGTTCGTGATTGGCCCACGCGTCTAACCTGCAACTCGCATTGAGTTGGGTTGGGTAGAAAATTTCTTAGCCCGTTAGAATGGTGGGTCAGCTTCTTAGCCCGAATGATGGGTCAGCCCGCCCCGTCATATGACGGGTGTCTAGCAGGCCGACCTGCCTCGCCATGGGTTGACTCACTCACCCACTCATCTGATAACTAGTAGTCAATTTTATACTAAGTAAATTTTTTTTTTGGTTGGATAATTTAGGTGTCTAAGCTTCGTCTAATTAATCGCAGAGGTAGATAGTCCTTTTCCTTTGATTTGTCTATGGATAAATTCTAAGCATAAATTTTAATCTTTTTATTTATTTCTCTGAATACTTTACCATTACATCACATCTGTGTGGGCAAAGTAGGAAAGTCTTTGTTAATATATGAACATTAATATGCTTCAATTTTATACTATAAAGGTGCCTAAGTAAATTTTCAAATATGAACATAATATAAAGTTAAAAGTTAATAGTTAAAACTAATGATGTTTCATTTCCCTTTGGTGCTGATAGGTGGATGGCGTCAAAGTTATATTTTGGCGAAATGTAATGTTACAAATTAGATGTTCTAACTATTTGATTTTCACATAAGGTGCTATGAAATATTATTGGTTACTTTCGACTCAATTTTCTTGAGTTTTGATACTCATAGAGGGTACAATCTTGAACAATACGGATGGTTCTTGTCTTGATGCATACTTTTGTGGCAAAAAGGTGAGTTGCTTATCCCCAAGTGTTTTTTACCGTCGGCTTTACAGTGAGATGAAGAAAGTAAATCACGGTGATCGAGTAGTCTCTTTAGGTTGGAGGAATTTTATTTCTCAAGGAATTGTTCTCCTGAAGATTCGATCTCTACTCTCATGTGATAATCTACTACTCAAGTATCAACTCAGTTATGCTCGTGGAGGCAATGCATACTTTTTTTTTTGATGAAAGAGATAATGCATACTTTTGGCAGGTAATAAGTGAAATCGTTACCCAGACGGTCCTTTTAGGATGACCCCTCGCTGTCTGGAAGGGAGCTAAATCACGGAGGATTTCACTCAACAACAGCAACACATATAAGAAGGGGTTGTGGTAACTAACAGGATATTCCGTACCTGTTGAAAATCGACTCAAATCTATTAACAACAATACCTAAATCAACTGCGCCAGGCGGACAATGCATACTTTTGACATTGTAATAGGAAGAGATAGAGAGCACTACACTAGTCATAGATGCATCAAAATAAGTTTTTTGCGATTTAGATGCAAACATGGATCTTTGCCAAAAAGGTGTGCTAATGCTTACATTGTCATATGAAAACATACACAAACAAGAAAAAAAAAACCAAGATGAATTACATTCATGTCATTTTCTTTAAGTTTGACATTTGGAGACTAAAAAATTACATTTTACTAAAATATAGTTGTAAACTATAGTATGCACTTTAGCACTAGTCAAGTTATGCATTATCACCTATAATAAAGTATTAGTAATGTAAAAATATTATAATGTGCTTTAATTTTTATAAAGAAATAAAATTGAATATCATTGGTCACATTTATATGGTTTCCTTTGAATTTGATACTTAACACAAAATCATGTTTTGAAAGTGAAAATAAAATGATTGTAATATAAAAAACATTTAATTAAATCTTATAAAAAGTACACATTGAAACATTTTAGATCACATTCATGCTATTGGTGTCTGACTCGAGTCAACAATTAATTTTAGCAAAGCTTTGATCATTAATTTGTAAGTAGTCAATTTCAGTCAACTGTCGATGATCAACTCCAACAAGGTCCAATAGTAACAAAAGAAAAAAAAAATCGATTGACATGGTTAAAATACTTTTGATTTTTTTTTTGAGATTATTTCAAAAAAAATGCTCTTGATAAGTCTTTTGGGATAAAAGGTCTTTTAAACCCTTTTGCTCAAGATAAATATATTTACATTTCATGTATAACTATCGAAGAAATACCTATACTAACAATACAAGTATAGTATACTCTAAACTTGTAAAATTTTCTTAAAAAGCTTTACATCTGACCTCCTCACAAAGGCTATGTTTACCTCAACGGAAGGCAGCCAAATAAAATACATACTAAATTTGTGGCAAAACCTTGTGTTTGACCTCGCAAAAGCTATGCCTACCATAGTAGAAGGGGACTGAGGAGGGAAGAGAAAGGACATCCCTATTGGTATATTAATTTATAATAAATCTGTCGTTCACTAGCACACAGTTCAAATGAAAATTTATCAAGAGACAGGTAACACAATGCCATTGTGGAGCACCATGCTGTTTAATACTGACAGATAAATCTTGAACTATAATGCATTAACCATCTATCTATATATGATCATCTACATTTCTTCCAACATTCTCTTCTCTAACAACTATTTTGTTTTCTTTTCTATGCAAAATCTAACCCTTTGCCCTTGTTACCTATTTATTTATCTCTATCAAAAGATGATCAAATTAAGACTATGCATACTCCTGATCAAGTCTACTCATGCAAAAGGGAAAGCTCAACTTCTATCAATGCCTATGTGATCATATGCATCAGTACCATTAATATAATTCATGAGAAAGAGAGAAAGAGAGAAAGAGAGAGAGAGAGAGGCATGCTTGACTCCTTGCATGCCACCCAGATTAGACAATCACTAGATGGATTGATCTATGTGTGTGGCATACAGGGAGCCAGGCACATCCATTTCACCTGTGTACTCTTCTTCTTCATTTGCTACTTGCCACAATCACTTAGCTTCCACCATAATCCACAAACTTCTTTTCTCTTCTCTTCTCTTCATGGTTTCTTCTTCTTCTTCTCTTTCTGTCCATATAAGAGCTAGGGCATGCCTTTATAAGAGCAAGCAACTCTGTAGTACTAGCTACTAGATCAAGTGAGTGAGACCAAGAAACCTAATACACATGCACCACCACCTAATTCCTGCTGAGCTAGCTGGATATATATCAAGTTAAAGAGAAGAGGAAGGCAGATGAGGGTCCAAGAATGAGATGGTTTTGTTTGGAGGATTAGTACATAGACCACAATAAAGACAGTAAGTATAGTACATATTTACAGTAAAGAAAAACCTAAACCAAAACTAATAATTAATGACCTACTTTTTTTCTTTCTTTCCTTACTTTACTTTACTTTTTTGTTTACTCTTCAAACCACCCAGAAATTAAGATTACTCATGCAAATCCAAAGCTGTCGAAACCCTAGCAGCTGAAGGAATATATATAATTGAGACTGAAGCACTTGAATAAAATTAAGGCTGCTGGAGATGTATATATAATAACTCCCTATTTTCTTTTTATTCTTTCTTTTCTCTTCTTCTCTACTGGGTTTTGTCTGGAGCACTTGGATTAACTTCAGATTCCTGCTGCACTTGGATATTTGTGTGTGTGTGAATTTTTCTTATAAAACCCTAGAATAATGTGAGCACTGTTGCATGGTCTGTAACATTTTTGGTAGGGCTGATTGGATTGGATTGGATTGGATTGGATTGTCAAGAATTAATTAATATTAATTAATAATCAAGAAATTAAAATTTTAATCAGGTGTGGTTGGGAAAGTGGAGTGCAACTTCCTTTTAATTATAGCTCATCATGCAGCTTTATTGCAGTGTGGTTGCATGCTCAAGTAATTGATTATTGATCCATTAATTAATTATCTATTATGTGCTGAAACAAAGTGCAAATGAGGGATATAGTTGTCCGGGGAATGATCGATCGAGTGGTTAGATTTTTTAAGTGATTAATCAAGAGTTGAATTTTAGTCGTGACGTATTATAAATTTTTTTTTAGTGAAATGATAATCCTAAAAATATTAGCTATTTAGATGGGTTTTCGTGAACGTTTCGTGATTTATTTTGGTGGTTGATAATTTTTTTTTTAAAGTCAAATTAATTATTTTTAAAATTAAATGATTCGAAGAGTTGAATAATTAAATTATTAATAAAAAATAAAAAAAATGAGGGATATAGTTTGAACTAATTGTGGCTACAACTAATTTTTTATTAACTTTTTAGTTTCAACTTTCCAGTTGTACATGGAAGATTTTCAAAGATAAAGTTCATTTTTTTCATTGGAAAATGTCAATAAATTTTCATTTGTAAAATATGTCAATAAGTTTTGTGAAATTTCTTTAACTTGATCAAAATTACTACCCTTGAAATGCTATTATATTAAAAAGAAATTAACTTAGTTAAAATTATTCTAATTTGATCAAAATCTATACATATAACAAAAACTACTATAATATTACTGAAATAAAGAGTATTTTAAGATAAAAAATAAAATAAAATGGAGCACTCTTTTTAATATTTTTTCAACATAAAGTGCTCAAATGATGAAAATAAAGGGCACATTTTCTTTATTTTTTCACAAAATAATTGTTCAAATAAGTCGATTGTATAAATTATAAATGTTTATATTCAAGATATCCACTTTTTATTTATGATTTAGTTTTTTTATAAATGGATTTAGAATTATATAAAAATTATACTTAAAATTTTCTTGATATTATTAAATACTAAAATATTTAATCACATGCTCTATGTGTGACTGCCACACTAGTTTTTTTATTATAGGAAAATATAAATTATTTGTGCAGGAAGCACCGGAATTAAATTTATATTTTGATGTTATCAAAGGATGAGAATTAAGTCTTATTGTTATCTGATAAACTAATCCAGTATGCAGGATCTCAACTCTGAAAGCCCTAGTAAGTCTGGAGGACCCGATACTAAGCAAGGAAGTCTCGGCAGATCGTGAAACTAGGCAGGAAGTCCAGATGGGTCTAGAGGACCTGACATCTGGCAGGAGGATTCGATAGGCCTGGAGGACCTGATATCGAATCAAGTGGAAGTCCTGGAAGGCCGATCCGATGCTGAGCAAAGTCCAAACAGGTCTGGAGGACCCGATGTTTGGCAGGTGAGTTGAGGTAAGCACATGGAGTTAGTGCAGTGAGGTCATGTCCCAGTGGGACAAACCTTAGGTGCTGATCTAACTAAAGAAACCAACAAAGATTTCTGAGTTGAGATCAAGACAGGTCGAACTATCTTATTCATGCATACTTATATTTAGTCTAACCTTTGTTTTGTAGGACTGTTACTATTATTATATTTCATGTGCTAACTTTGTTTTGTAAATAAGACAAAGTTCGTATTTAACTTAGGTTTGGTCGACTGAATGGGCGGTTCAGTCGACCGATCCGACCAGATTAGCACAAAATCGAACAGAGGCTACAAACTTGGAAAAAACTGGGATCAATCGACCGAACAAAGAAGGAAATAAATAGCTACCAGATCAAATCAACGTAGAAAAGGTAAACACAGGGATCAGTCAACTGATCAGCTTGATTAGTCGACCGATCATGCGTGATTTCCAGGATCAAACGGATCAAATCAGAGCAAAGAAGGAAGGACGTGAGTTCAGTCGACGGATAGGAGGATCAGTCAACCGAAAGAATCAGTCGATTGATTAGTTTTTCAGTCGACGGAACGCAACCTATAAAAGAAGCCCTCGGGGTCTGAACCGAAGATAACTTTTACCGTGCTTCATTATGTTCTAGCTACTGTTGTTCGTGCAAGCTACTGCTACTACATCGAGAAGCAATCCGACAACCTACGCCAAAGTTTAATCTCTTGTTGTCAGTATATTAATTTCGTACTTGCATATTACTTGTAATCTGCATACTTGTACTATCTTGCTTCCTCGGAAGAACCACTTTAGTGAATTAACCCATCGATACGATCCAAAGGGTTGTGGGTTCTTGGAGTAGGAGTCGGCTAGGCTCCGAACCAAGTAAAAAGAAGTGTGACTATTTAGTTTTAATTTCCGCTGCTACTTTGAAAAGAAAAGATTTTTGAACGAGATTCACTCCCCCCCTCTCTCTCGTCTCTAACGATTCAACATATTTATCATGCACTATCTTTCTTATACCCGTGAAGTCATTTGGACTCACTTCCCTTTTATTGTGTCTACTATTTTCAGGTATTAGTTAGATGATCTACATTATCGCTGGAAGATCCTATCCGCCTGTCCTGTGACTCATGGAGGGTTTTTCCCGCTTTAAGTCTTTTTCATTTTATTTCTTGTTGATTCTGCACTTATGTTGTAATAAGCGTATTGTGTGATAGAATTTTTAGATTTCTATTTGGTATTTGTTTTGGACTCTTTGATGTGTTGTTAAGTCGTGCCAGCACGCACTATATGTTTTACCTTTTGTGGTTTGTTTTTTTATATGTTGACCTGTTAGTTGTTGATATATTTGCGTGGTATTAATATTGTTATCAATTGCGTGGTTGTGTAACCAGGATCTGTGATTGTTACAAGGAGAGTGTTGTCCGTTTTTGAACTCCAGCTACTACTACTCTAAGTAATCTATCTATCTTTTTGACAAAGAGCACTGGACTCCCCAAGGTGAAACACTAGAGCGGATAAATCCTCTATCCACCAACTCCTGTAACTATATCTTAAGTTCTTCTAATTCTTTTGGTATCATTCTGTATGGAGCCTTTGATACTGGAGCTGTACCCGGAGTCAATTCAATCAAAAATTCCACTTTCCTATTTGGGGGCAAGCCGGGGAGTTCTTCCGAAAATATATCCAGAAATTCTTGAACTATCAGAACATCCGAGAGCTGTGAAACAACATCTCCCTCAGCTCTAATCATCGATAATAAGTATCCCTGACAACCCTGAAAAAGTAGCCTCTGCGCTTGTAGTGCTTAAATGGTAGAAACTCCGTCATCCCTGATCCCAACGAACTCCCAAGAGGGTCGATCCGATGGTCGGAAGGTGACTATTCTCGCTTAATAATCAACTGTAGCATAATGGATAGTCAACCAATCCATGCCTAGGATGATGTCAAACTATGTCATATC